>DWQX01000001.1:0-150947 GCA_018245475.1 Pharmacophagus antenor
TGATGATAATAACTTTTACTACGTACTCGCCAAAATTTAAATCAACAGGAATCTTATAAAAAGATGGGCCAATATTTAAGTGAAGCGCACCCCAAAAGTTGGGCCCCAACTTTGGGGTGTTTTTCCCCGGCTTTTTATTGGGTTCAAAATTAAATTTAATTTTGACCTTTTTTAGTAGACTTCATCAGTGACGAAAGCATCAAAAGATAAGGTAGAAGAGAAAACACCTGGGGTAATAGCATCATCAGGCGATTCTGGTTCCACATATGCTAATGAAAATCTTAAGCTAGCTCTATCACCGAAAACTGTCGAATAATATGTACGATATAAATCGCTATCATCATCATCAAGCCGAACCTCGGCACCATGCATATCCATTAATGCTACTCGAACATTGGTATCATTTACTGTCGAACTAGCATTCACTAAATAAGGAGTGGTTTTTTGTGCAATAACTACTTTGATTTCTCTAGGTACATTTTGATTAGTACAGCCAGAAAAATTTATACTAAATTCTGTCTCAGGAACAAGTTCAAGTTCAGTAGAACCAATGTAGAAATCCTGTAATTGAATTACACCAACAGGTTGAACTTCACAAGTTAGGTTCTCTTGAATGACCCTGCCTCTGACAGAAATATTTTGCTCACCAAAGCTAATCTCTTGTGCAATAGCTAGTGTTGATAAAGAAAGCGTAGATAGAATTAATAGTGAAAATAATGATTTTTTCATTTTAAAGTCCATTTAAGTATTAATTGTAGTTACAAGTTTACTCATAATTAAGAGTGAGATAATCATATTTATTTATCCGAAATCTGACAAGTTATATTTAATTATGATAATTATTTATTAAATAAATAATTAGAGGTGGATACTTTATATGGTGGATAAGTTGGATTTAAATATCAAAGTATAGATAAACAGTGAAATGTTTATCTACTGAGGCTTTTTTTTAAAAAAAGAAGTGTGTTTTATATAAATTATATTTATAAACAAATAGCGCCTCGATTAAAGGCGCCATTAGGTATAGTTTTATTTTATCATTAATTCTTTATTAATAATTAAATCTATTTCTTTTTGTGCTTGAACATGTGACTGCTGTGCATATTCCTCACCTAGCGCAGTACCCTCGGTTAGAATAAACTGTACATTATTAATACCAATAAATGATAAGAATTGTGTTAGATAGGGAATAATTAAATCAGAGGGTTGTCCTTTATGGATCCCGCCACGGCTCGTTAATACAATAACTTGCTTATTTTCAAGTAATCCGACAGCTCCAGCTTCCGTATATTTAAAGGTTTCGCCTGCACGAGCAATAAAATCAATATAGTGTTTTAATTGAGAGGGGATGGAGAAATTATACATAGGCGCTGTGATCACAATAATATCATGTGCTTTTAATTCATTAATTAATGTATCAGAGAGTGCTCTAGCGGCTTTTTGTTGTTCTGATAACATAGCCGTCTCTTTGCCAAAAGCAAATAATGTGGCTTGATCTAAAACGGGAATGGGATCTTTTGCCAGATCACGTAGGGTAATGAGGTCATTTTGATGATGTTTTTGCCAATTTTCTATTAAATAGTCAGCCATTTTATTGCTGTGTGAGTAATTCTCTAAAATACTGGATTTTAGTACAAGAAGCTTGTTCATTTTATTCTCTCGGTAAATATCTGTTATGTTTTATAGACCAAATTTTATCTTATCTGAAAAATTTCACACCATAATCGTTTGAATATGCTATTCAAATTTATTGATTATATATATTTATATACTAAGAAAATTCATCAACCCTTTATGTGCAAATTGGCTGTTGTGATATCATGGCAACAATATTATTGGGTTAAATAAACCTCAAAAAGGATAACAAAAGGTGGCACTATCATCTGCGATGCTCTACAAAGAGATAGAGCAACTCTCGTTGCGGGATCAGCAACGATTGAGAAAACGCTTACGAGGCGTTGATAAAATAAGTAAAGAAACATCGAAACAAGCGGTATTAAGCGAGATTGAGCAGGATATTATTGTCGCAAAACAGCGTATATTAAATCGACAAGCTCACTGTCCTAACATTGTTTATCCAGAAAACTTGCCTGTTAGCCAGAAAAAAGAGGCTATCTATAATGCAATTAAAGATAACCAAGTGGTTATTATTGCAGGGGAAACGGGATCAGGTAAAACAACTCAGATCCCGAAAATTTGTCTCGAATTAGGGCGAGGCGTAAAAGGTTATATTGGGCATACGCAGCCTCGACGTTTAGCTGCACGCTCTGTCGCAGAGCGAATTGCCCATGAATTAAACACAACATTAGGTGAGTCTGTCGGGTATAAAGTCCGTTTTAGTGATCATGTTGGCGATAACACGCTGGTTAAGTTAATGACTGACGGGATTTTATTAGCTGAACTACAACAAGATAAGCTGTTATTACAATATGATACTATTATTATCGATGAAGCCCATGAACGTAGCTTAAATATTGACTTTATTCTTGGTTATTTAAAGCAGCTTTTGCCCAAACGCCCAGATTTAAAAGTGATTATTACTTCTGCCACTATTGATCCTGAGCGTTTCTCTAAGCATTTTAATCAAGCTCCTATTATTGAGGTATCTGGCCGAACTTATCCGGTCGAAGTGCGCTATCGTCCTATTGGTGGTGACGCTTTGGATAGTGATAAGGATATGACTGAGGGCATTATTGATGCAATTGACGAGTTAAGTCGAGAAAGTGCGGGTGATATTCTTATTTTTATGAGCGGTGAGCGTGAGATAAGGGATACCGCAGAGGCATTAAATAAATTACAACTACGTCATACCGAAGTTTTACCCCTATTTGCTCGTCTTTCTAATAGTGAACAAAACCGGATATTTCAGCCTCATACCGGAAGACGCATCATATTAGCAACCAATGTTGCCGAAACTTCTCTTACGGTACCTGGCATTAAATATGTGATTGATACGGGTTATGCACGTATTAGTCGATATAGTTATCGAACCAAAGTTCAGCGCTTACCCATAGAGCCTATCTCTCAAGCTTCTGCGGATCAGAGAAAAGGGCGTTGCGGTCGTGTTTCTGATGGTATTTGTATTCGTCTTTATTCTGAAAATGATTTTATTTCCCGTGCGCAATTTACCGATCCTGAAATACTAAGAACCAATCTTGCTTCGGTTATTTTACAAATGACCTCGATAGGATTAGGGGATATTAGCGGATTTCCTTTTGTACAAGCGCCCGATAAACGCAATATACAAGATGGTGTGCGCTTATTAGAAGAGCTGGGTGCCTTACAAGAGGGCACTGATAATAAAGGGGCTTATCGTTTGACGCCGATGGGGAAACAATTAGCACAACTTCCTATCGATCCAAGATTAGCAAGAATGGTTCTTGAAGCGCGCAAATATGGTGCAGTGAGAGAATTAATGGTGATCACATCGGCGCTTTCTATTCAAGATCCTCGTGAAAGACCGATGGACAAGCAACAAGCATCAGATGAAAAACATCGTCGTTTCCAAGATAAAGATTCAGATTTTTTATCTTTACTCAATTTATGGGACTATTTAAAAACTCAGCAAAAAGAATTGAGTCACTCTCAGTTTCGAAAACACTGTCGCCAAGAGTTTTTAAACTTTATGCGAGTAAGGGAATGGCAAGATGTCTATACGCAACTACGCCAAGTTGTGAAGGAATTAGGTTTTCCAATTAATAGTCAACCCGCCGATTTTAAAAGTATTCATGTGGCTTTATTAAGTGGGTTATTATCACATATCGGACAAAAAGATAGCGATAAGCAGGAATTTACTGGCGCGAGAAATGCGCGTTTCGCTATTTATCCTGGCTCTGGATTATTTAAAAAGCCGCCAAAATGGACTATGGTGGCAGAGTTAGTCGAAACATCTCGGTTATGGGGGCGTATTGCTGCACGCATTGAAGCGGAATGGATTGAACCTATCGCAACCCACTTAGTTAAACACCACTATAGTGAGCCACATTGGTCAAAAGCGCAGGGTGCGGTAATGGCTAATGAAAAAGTCACCTTATATGGTTTACCTATTGTGGCCTCGCGATTAGTCAATTATGGCAAAATTGATCCACTATTATGTCGAGAGTTATTTATTCGCCATGCGTTGGTAGAGGGCGATTGGCAAACTCGACATGCTTTTTTCCGTGAAAATTTAAAATTACGTACCGAGGTTGAAGAGTTAGAGCATAAATCACGTCGTCGCGATATTTTGGTAGATGATGAAACGCTGTTTACATTCTACGATCAACGAATTCCACAAGATGTTATCTCTACCCGCCATTTTGATAAATGGTGGAAAATAGCGCAAAAGAATTCGCCTGATTTGCTGAGTTTTGAAAAAAGCATGCTTATCAAAGAAGATGCGAAACGTGTTAGTGCATTAGATTATCCAAATTATTGGCATCAAGATAATTTAAAATTACGCTTAACCTATCAGTTTGAGCCAGGTACAGCTGCAGATGGTGTCACTGTTCATATTCCATTACCGATTTTAAATCAGGTTAAAGATGAAGGTTTTGATTGGCAAATCCCCGGTATTCGTCATGAATTAGTCGTTGCCTTAATAAAATCATTACCAAAACCTATACGTCGTAATTTTGTTCCTGCCCCTAACTATGCTTCAGCTTTTTTAGAGCGAGTGGTTACCCCTGAAGGTGAATTACTCGATAAATTAGAAAAAGAGCTGCGTAGGATGACCGGCGTTACGGTCGAACGTGATAGTTGGCAACTTGAGCAAGTGGCCGATCACTTAAAAATGACTTTTCGAGTTGTTGGTGACAACAATAAAACCCTTGCTGAAGGAAAAGATCTTAATCAGTTAAAAACACGTTTAAAGGACAAAGTTCAAGAAACATTATCAGCGGTGGCAGATGATGGTATTGAACAGCAAGATTTACATATTTGGAGTTTTGGTGACTTGCCACAACGCTACGAACAAAAACGAGGTAGCTATTCAGTTAAAGCCTATCCTGCATTAGTGGATGAAAAGAATAGTGTTGGTATCAAGCTATTTGAAACAGAAACAGAGCAACAAGTGGCAATGTGGCAGGGGATAAGACGGTTATTACTACTTAATATTCCTTCACCCATTAAATACTTACATGAAAAATTGCCTAATAAAGCAAAATTAGGTCTTTATTTTAATCCTTATGGCAAGGTGCTAGATCTGATTGATGACTGTATCGCTTGTGGGGTTGATAAACTTATTGCTTCTTATGGGGGATTAATATGGCAAGAAGAGCAATATCAAAAACTCCAAGATTATGTCCGTGCTGAATTAAACGATGTTGTTGTCGAAATTGCTAAACAAGTTGAGTCTATTTTAACTCAGGTATTTGCGATTAATAAACGCTTAAAAGGGCGGGTCGATATTAGTGTTGCATTTGCATTATCTGATATTAAAGCTCAACTTAATCAGTTAGTTTTTCCTGGATTTGTCACCTCACATGGCTGGAAGCGTCTTGCTGATATTCCTCGCTATCTCAGTGCCATTGAAAAACGGATGGAGAAATTAGCGATTGATCCTAACCGAGATAGAGCTCAAATGAGCCGAGTTGAAAACGTCATTTTGCAGTGGCAACAGTGGTTAGCTAAGTTAACTGAGAAGCAAAAACAGCAAGAAGAGGTACAAAATATTCGTTGGATGATAGAGGAATTAAGAGTAAGTTTATTTGCTCAACAGATAGGAACGCCTTATCCCATCTCTGATAAGCGTATTTTACAAGCTATCGAGTCTATCTCATTAAGTTAATGCTGATAGATAAACCCACAATGGTGAGTTACCACCATTGTGGGTCATATAGTACGATTATTGATAATGTACTGAAATGGTAAATTGCTTATCAATATTGTTAGCTAAAAGCACTTTATTGTTATCTAAAATAAAAGATGTTATTGTGCTATTTTTTATTGAATTGGTAGTGTTATTTTTAATATTTAATAAGTTATTATTATTTTTTATAATTGATGGACAGTGTGATACCTTCAATATAATTTCCTTGTTTTCTATTAATTTATTATCATTCATTGTGTATTCACAGCTAGTTTCATAGATATAATAAGCATCTACAGAAGATATAGGTAGCAAAGTTAATAAAATGATAATAGGAGTTAAATGTTTTTTCATTGGAGAAATAAATTATTTATATTCTAAGTTTACATTAATCTGTGATATTACCTTGCCAGGCAATATATTTTTATTCATCTTCACATAACCCACTGAGAAAGGAAAAGTATATTCAGTCGAAGATGATCTATGAGCGCTATTATTAATAACATTGCCTAAATAATATTTATTATCATTATATTTAATTGATAAACCTACCCCAGAGGGGGTTCCATTATTAAGAAGTGTCAATAAATTAGTATTTCTACTTTTATAAATAGTAGGTGCATCAAGTTTTAATGAAACCAATGTATCTTGGTTACAAATAACACCTATAGAAAAATGTGTTTCATTAGTGGGTATTGAATCACTTAAATTGTTTTTTTCTACAGGAGCTAATTCAATATTAGATTGGTCAATATTAAGTTCGCAAACTTTATTCTTAGGCCTATCAATACGTAATTTATTATAAGTGAACTTTTTATTATCTAATGAATAGACAAGGAAATTATGTATAACAAATGTGTCGTTCATAGATGCGAGATCTATTTCACCTATTTTTATTAACTGAATATATAGCCGAGGCCAACTGTCAGTACAGTATATATATTTATAGCCTTCTTTTCTAGTTTGAGTGTTACAGACATTTGCATATTCTGGTGTTACGTTAAATTCATCTCCTGCTAAGTTAAAAGGTATTTTATTAACTGATAGCTTAAAACCAATTCCAGGAATACCTGTTTTAAAAATATCATCTTTATAATGCCTTGCGTTAATGATTAATTTTAGATCAACTTCATTTTTACAATGAAGAATTGTAGTAGACAGAGGGGCATCAGTAAAACTCATTTCTGCTATAGGTTGACCAATATCGACACCTAAATCAATATCACTAGATTTAAATCTAACAAGATGTGATGGAATAAAACCATTATTTTTTATATCATCATAAACACAATTGTTACTAAAGTTTTTATATATACCATCAGAATAACAATGAAATGATAGTAAATAAAGTAAAATAATAATGTATTTCATTTTTATATATTATTCCTCTTTAATGCAATTTGCAGTTTTAAAATAAATTCTATTTTGTTTTTCATTATCATTTAATTGATAAATAAATGAGCAATGTTGTTTATGGGCACTTCCCCATTTTACAAAAATCTTTCCTGACATAGGTAAGTTAGAAATATATAACTTATTATCTTCATTTATATAGGATATATCAGAGAGGGTATTGTCAGGATTTTTCATATAGGCTATTGCACCAAAAGGAATGTTTTGATGAAATGTAAATAACGCACTTTCTCCTTTAGTAATCTTAATATTTTTTGCAATAATAGCCCCTTTAGTAGGGAGCAAATGATAGCTATAATTATCAATATTATAATTATACTCTAATGATTTCGCATCAATATGAAATTTATTGTTCTGATAACTAGCCAGATTAGGAATAATTAAATAACCTCTTCGATCTGATTCTATTGTTGGTTTCCCTATTATTTTTACTTTCTTAGCACCTGCAAAATTAAGAATAGCAAAACTATCATTTAGATCTTGGGCTAAAGTTATTCCTCCATTATGAAACACAATGCCGCCATTGAGTCCATAGCCTAAAGAATAACTATCTTTATTAAATCGAGAGTTTATATTTAGTTTGGCTATCCTACTTAAATAATTAATTTTCATTGACGAATCTAAATGTTCTTTATTATTTTTAGAAAAATTAAGATTATAATTTAACCGATTATTTTCTAATGTATTTCCACTAAATGAAATATTCTCATGAAAATATTTTTCTCTATTATCATAATTGATCCTTGCGGTTGCCCAATGAGAGAGATCTTGACCAATAGGATAATTTAAAAAAATTGATAATTGGTTATTATTGCTATACTGATCTTTGCTGTTCTCTAGCTCTAATGAATAGGAAAGTTTTTTATAATTTGAACTAGTATTAATAAAAAGTCGTTGGCTTTTTTCTTTTGAGTGATAATAGGTTGCAATATTATATCCCAGTGTTAAAGCAAGATTATTATTTAATGATTGTGAAAAATGAAATCCTAAATCATATTTCTTATATTCTTTATTTACAGTATAATTCTCTTTAAATCTAAAGTAGAATGATGAGTTTAATGAAATAGTTGTATTTTCCATAGAAAATACTTTTTGGTAATTAATCTTATTGGACTGATATTGTTGATGATATTTCTCTCTTATCCAAGCGTTTTCTAATGAGACTATACCCAGGATATTTAACCCTAGGGTATTTCCAATAAGTGTTTTAATATCATCTCCTTTTTTTTCAGCTCCTATCATTGTCGTTAAATAATTGCTCACTCCATAGCTTAAATTCAATTGAGTTAATAGTTCTTTTTTCTTATTAGAAGGAAACTGTCTTTTTTTAGGATTGTTTACTAAACCCATAGTATAGTAATAATTCCATTGGTTCTTTCTTAATAAATACTGTGAAGAATAATTCCAGATTTTCCTCTTTCTTACTTCGCCATTTTCTTCTTTTATAATTAACACTAGTTCACCATTTGTACCTAAAGAGGGAAGATTATTAAGAGTAAATGGCCCAGGTGGTACAGATGTGCTATATAGTGTTTCTCCATTTTGCTCAATGCTAACTTCTGCATAGGTATAGGCGGTTTCACTTATCATGGGTGCATAACCTACTAGGGAGCCATTTTTCATTGCATTATCACTATTGATTTGCACGCCTAGTATTTTATAAGTGTTTAAGTTAGGCGCGTAAGCATAAAAATCACCCAAAGTTAAAATGGAATTAATATTTCTAAGTGTTCTATATACATATTGCTGGTTTATAGAAAAAGAATTATTATTATAGTTTAGATCTTGACGATAACGCCATGCAAATAAATTAATTCCATTATATAGCTGTAGGTTATGTATATGTTGTCCATTAAAGCTATTTTGTTTATAATAATGGCCTTGATAGTTGTATTTAATGAAAATAGCATTATCACCATCATCCAATTTTTCTTTGGAATATGAAGTGTTTTTTTCTATCGCAATTAATGGTACTTTAAAGTAAATCGACTGTTTGTTAATTTCTAATTTTATATTAAATAACTTTTTTAATAAATCATAGTCAACGATATCGTTGTCTAACTTGTTTTTTAAAGGCTCGTAATAATTGGTGTTTATTCCCCATTGTTTTAAATCAAATAGAGTTATTATTGGAGTTAAGTTATTGTTTTTGTTTTTAAATGATATCTCAGTATTTTGTTTTTTATTGTTATTTATATAAATTGTTATGTTATAGGTTCCTTCGATAAAATTTTCATTAAGCAAGAGTGAAAAATCAATATTTCCATTGTGGTTTTCAATAGCTTGTAAGTAAAGTGCATTTGCATGTACATAGGGCGTAAATAACAAGAGTAAAGAAATAGGGGATAACTTTATCATAATTAATACTATTCGCTATTTTTTATGTTGATATTAACTTCATTACCAAAATCATTTATATAGCTCCAGCCTACTTTAGCTGTACCAAAATGATTTTTTCCTATATTAATCTCACTAAAAGGGGATAGCATAACTGAGATCTCTTTTTTTTCCCCATTGAAAAAAATATTTATAATAGTGAAGTAATATTCAGAGTTGTTTTTTATTATCATTTCTTTTTTATTATTTATAGAAAAAATAATTTTTTTTGTCGCTTCTTCAACTGTTTCTGTTAAGCCATGTGGTCGGTAAAATAATTTAAACACTGACTTAATTGATATATGAATACTATTATGTTTTGATTCAGTGATAGGGATCGCTTTGCTATTTATATAAAAAAGACTTTCACGATCTGTCTGAGCTATTGATGTGATTTTGGTAATTCGCAAAATTGCAGATTGTTCTTTATTTAATTTAAATAAAGGTGGGGTGATCATAAAAGGTGTATTTTTATTATTTTCGTCCTTTGTGATCCAGCTTTGTATTAAATAATCAGTAACGGAGTTTTTATTTTTTATATTAATAATAATATCATTATCATCTTCATTATAGATAAACCGTGTTCCACTATAAATTACATTTGCTTGTGTAAAAAAAGTAGAACACAGAATTATGATAAATAAAATATAAATATTATACTTCATAATACAATAATCCTGTGTTTTTTTAATTAAGAATATTTAACGGTAAAATTTACTGATGTATTGACAATTCCTGATGTTGGATTTGGAAGATAACTCGCGTAATTGGCATGGAATTTATAAACTGCTGATTTATTTACAATTCTCTTAGTTATCGGTTGGTTACCATTTAAAAGAATAATATTTTTATTACCTTCATCACTACGAATGAAAATTCCTACTCCTTTAGCACTATTATTTGTGATGCTTTTATTCTTCATAATTTTATTTTCACCGGCTAAATCAGTACCGTTAAATGTTAATGCTGCATTATTATTGCCACAATCTAATAGTTTAATTTCAAAATTACTACCTGTATTGCTTTTGGCATTGGCCCAATCTTTATCTGAGACTATTTCCGCTTTATTAATTGTAGGCAAACTGATAGGAGAACTAGGGCTTTCTATATTGCAGGATGTTGATGTTACTGTTCCACTAAAATTAATAATATTGCTATTTTTCTTTTCTGTTGTTTTGCTATTATCTGCTAATACATTCATGCTAGAAGAGATAACTAATACTGCAGATAGTAATCTGATATGACTTTTTATTTTCATAGTTTTTCCTTTAATAAATAATTTGCTAACGCAATAGGTTTATCCTATTTGTTACGACGGAGTGGATAATATAGTTTTCTAATAAAAAGTAAATAGAGTGTATTTAACTGCTTTTTATTAAAAAAACTAGTGTATTTATCTATATCTTGTGTTTTTCATGGTCACATTAACTAAAAACAATATATTTTCTTGTGTTATTCACTAGTTTTTTAAAAAACATCATATAAAAAATGAATTTTATATAAAAATTATATGAAGAATTTATACTCAATTAAGAAAGTAATTAGTTACAACATACAATTGATTCTAATAATCCGGCTGACTTAACCATCATTGTTAATATTTATTGGCTAAGTAACCAAAAAAATAGCGTTATTTAATTTCCAATTAAAAATTTAAGAAAATACACAGGATTGTCTTAGATAAAGAGAAGACTGGAAGGGGAAAGGCCCCCCTTGTTTCTTTCTCAAGGGGGAAATAACAGATCTTAATTAAATACTAAATAGCCACAAGCAGGAATTGCGCCAATTAATACCATCATCAGTAGTATTTTTTCACTAGTATTTAATGACTGCTTATCTTTATATTGTTTTCGTGAATATAAAAATATTAATACACCGGGTGCATAGAGAACGACGGAAAGTAATAAATTAATTACACCTGATGCATAAAGTAACCATAAACCATAGAGACTTGCAGGTATTGCTATCAGTAATAATCCTCGGCTACTGCGTTCTATGGCAACTTTAAATAAGAAAGCACCAACCAGGAAATAAGGAACGAGGATCATTTCTGATGCGATGGTCAGTAGGGTATTGTAATTACTACCAGTAAGCCAAATTAATACTAGTGATAATTGAACAGCTAAATTAGTAAACCACAAGGAAGAGGAAGGTGCATCATTGTGATTTTGTTTACTCAGTTGTTTGGGAAAAGAGTGGTGTAATGCGGCAATATAAGGGACTTCAGCAGCCATAATTGTCCAGCTTAAATAAGCGCCACATACCGATAGAATAAGGCCGGCGGCAATAACTATCTCACCTATATTTCCAATTAGTTGAACCAGTAAAGGTGCCATAGATGGGTTTTTCATCATAGCAAGCTCTGATTGGTTAACTAATCCTTGAGATAATAGGGTAACGAGAATATAAATAATCAGCGCGATCACAACCGCAAATATTGTCGCTAAACCAACATCCCTTCTATTTTTTGCTCTTGCAGATACGACAACGGCACCTTCAATACCAATAAATACCCATAAAGTAATTAACATGGTATTTTTTACTTGTTCCCAAACGGGCACGCCCATTTTTATCCCTTCGAAATCAAGGGTAAAAATATCCATATTAAAGGCAAGTAGGGCAACTATAATAAATAACCCCAATGGAATTAATTTTGCCATCGTGGCCATTAAGTTGATACTAGCGGCTGTTTGTACACCTCGTAGAACTAAAAAGTGCACAACCCAAAGTAATACTGATTCACCTAATAATGCCTGCCATGTATTGCCATCACCAAAAATGATGTTGTCAGGGCTATCGGTGAAAAAACTCACCGCAGCGAAAACGATGACTAAATAAGAGACATTCGCAACTACCGCACAGACCCAATAGCCCCAAGCAGAACAAAAGCCAATAAATTCACCAAATCCTTCTTTTGCATAGGTAAAAATACCGCCATCAAGATCAGGTCTTAAGCGAGAAAGCAATAACAATGATAGAGCGAGAAAAAGGATGCCAACCCCTGTTATTATCCAACCGATAATCAGTGCCGCAGGACTTGCAACCTCAGCCATATTCTGAGGTAAACTGAATACACCTGCACCAACCATTGAGCTTAGCACTAACGCTGTTAGTGACATTAAACCAAGTTTTTTATTCAAAGATAAGTTCCTGCATGATTAAAATTGTGAATAAATAGCGTATTTTCTTGTTTTTGGTTTAATAATTAGCATAAATATGAATCTGTTAATTTAAGACAAAGATAAAACCACTAAAAAACAGCGAGATTTTACGGAGAGTTGACTTGGTTGTCTATGCATAAAATCATAAAATTTATGCATAAGGATAAAATTGAGTGAGGTTATTTGGACAAGTATAAAAAAACCTTGCATAGAGCAAGGTTTTTAAAAGAGAAAGTAACAATAGATTATTTAAATAAATCAGCTGTGATTGTTACCGTACCACCATTACTCTGCCATTCACGAGTAATATGGTAATATTTTGCACCTTTCTCTGCGGCACGTTTAGCAACTTGATAAGAAACTTCCGGGGAGTTAACAAAATAACCACTGAAAGTAATGGTATCAAAAGGTTCCATTAATGCAGCCGCTGCTTTATTAACCTCTTGAATTTCAGTGCCATCAGGTAAGGTGACAGTGTAACGTCCACTTTTACCTGATGATTGTGTTTCAGCAAATACACCTACATTTCTATCAAAGTCACTATTTGACGCAAGTCCTGGTTTTTCAACTTTATTGGCTGCACTTCCACCTTCGGCAATAAGCGCTCGACCCGCATCAGAGTCATAAGGAACCACGGCTTCTGAAGACTGTATGGCTCTTTTAGGGGCATCTTTTTTATAGATATAAGCAGTAACTTCTTGGTTACCACCATCATTTACCGAGATATTACGGACAATAAAGAATGATGCTGCACCTTTTTTTGCTGCTTCTTTTCCGATTTCGTTATTAATATCAGGTGTTGTTGGATAGTAACCATGAATAGTAACGGTATCAAAAGGCTGTAGCAAAATAGCTTCAGGTTTTGGTAATTCTTTTACACCATGAAACACGCGGTATTCTTCTTCAGTTGCTTTTGGTGCGTCTTTTCGATACAGATCGGCAGTCACACTCATGTTGCCACTATCACTGATATCATCTAGACCTTGAATGTAAAAACTATCAGCACCGATTTTATCAGCACGACGAGATACTGCGTCAGCTGCTTCATAAATCGCATTAAAACGACCGATGACTGTAATTCTTTCAAATGGTTTTAGCTCTGCCGCTTGTTCTGGAGACAATTCCTGTGCAGCCTGCGCAACAGTAATATTAGTTAAAGATAACACCGCTGCTGCGATGACTGAGGTTTTCAGCTTCATACAAAATCCTTCCGCCTTGCGCAATTAATATTGGTCATGTGCTGAACATAGTGATCTATCACATAGAGTGCAATTATTACATGTAATAATAGCGTTTGTCGCATTATTTTATTTAGTGAATAGCCACTGGGTCAAATGACCAGTATATGTTACCAGATATTTACTTAAATATAGTGAATAATTCATTAATATGCCTTTTCGACTAAAATGATCGCATTAAGTTCAATTTTAGCTTTACACAGATCTAGATTATTGGTTTTATTTTCAGTAGGTTATTAGTACCCCAATAAATGGCATGTGAATGATAATGCTTAACAAATTTTTTGCATATTAATGAAATTAGCCATGAAATTTTAACAGTTTTCGGATGGATAAGAAGGGAAAATTATGCGAATTGGTATACCCAAAGAGCGACTTTCTAACGAAACAAGAGTGGCAGCAACACCTGCTACAGTCACACAACTCTTGAAATTAGGATTTACAGTCGCGATAGAAAATGAAGCTGGCATTGCTTCTAGTTTTGATAATGACGCTTATCAACAAGCAGGGGCTGAGATCTTGGATTGTCAAAATATTTGGCAATCCGACATTATCTTAAAAGTTAATGCTCCCCTAGAAGATGAAATTGCTTTACTAAAAAAAGGCTCGACTTTAATTAGTTTTATCTGGCCCGCACAAAATGCACCATTGCTAGAAAAATTAGCTGAAAAAGAGATTAATGTAATGGCTATGGATAGTGTACCGCGTATCTCCCGTGCACAATCTTTAGATGCATTAAGTTCAATGGCGAACATTGCCGGCTATCGTGCCGTAGTTGAAGCCGCTCATGAATTTGGCCGTTTCTTTACTGGGCAAATTACTGCGGCAGGTAAAGTACCACCAGCCAAAGTGATGGTGATTGGTGCGGGTGTCGCTGGACTTGCCGCTATTGGTGCTGCAGGTAGTTTAGGGGCTGTTGTTCGTGCATTTGACACTCGACCTGAAGTCAAAGAGCAAGTGCAAAGTATGGGCGCTGAGTTCCTAGAGCTGGATTTTAAAGAAGAAGCGGGGAGTGGCGATGGCTATGCTAAAGTGATGTCAAAAGCATTTATTGATGCAGAAATGGCATTATTTGCAGAGCAAGCCAAAGATGTTGATATCATTATTACAACAGCACTAATTCCAGGAAAACCTGCACCACGTTTAATCACTAAAGAGATGGTTGATTCAATGAAACCAGGTAGCGTGGTGGTCGATTTGGCAGCCCAAAATGGTGGTAACTGTGAATATACCGTTCCTGGTGAGATTTTTACCACTGAACATGGTGTGAAAATTATTGGTTATACTGATTTAGCCGCCCGGTTACCTGCTCAATCATCTCAACTTTATGGTACTAACTTAGTTAACCTATTGAAATTACTATGTAAAGAAAAAGATGGTAATATCAATATTGATTTTGACGATGTGGTTATTCGCGGTGTCACCGTTATTAAAGCGGGGGAAGTGACATGGCCAGCACCTCCTATTCAAGTTTCAGCACAACCTAAAGCAGCGCCTGTTGCAAAACCCCAAGAAAAACCCATTGCGAAACCTATTTCTCCGTGGAAAAAATATGGTTTACTGGCTATCGCCTTTTTACTGTTCGCATGGTTAGCTAATGTTGCGCCAAAAGAGTTCTTATCACACTTTACTGTCTTCGCACTTTCTTGTGTTGTTGGTTATTACGTTGTTTGGAATGTCAGCCATTCATTGCACACCCCATTAATGTCGGTGACAAATGCCATTTCAGGTATCATTGTCGTTGGTGCATTACTACAAATTGGTAGTGGTGGTTGGGTAAGCTTTTTCTCATTTATCGCTATTTTAATTGCCAGTATTAATATTTTTGGTGGATTTACCGTCACTCAACGTATGTTGAAAATGTTCCGTAAAGGATAAGGGAGACAATTATGTCCAGCGGTGTTGTTACAGCGGCATATATTGTCGCCGCAATATTATTTATTTTTAGCCTTGCAGGGTTATCCAAACATGAAACCTCAAAACAGGGGAATTACTTTGGTATTGCAGGGATGGCTATCGCGTTATTTGCGACTATCTTTGGGCCTTATGCTGATAATGTAGGTTGGATCATTGTTGCTATGGTTATTGGTGCCGTTATTGGTATCCGTTTAGCTAAAAAAGTTGAAATGACGCAAATGCCAGAGTTGGTGGCTATTTTGCATAGTTTTGTGGGTTTAGCCGCGGTTCTGGTTGGTTTTAATAGTTATCTAGATCACAATCCGTCCATTGATCCTGTAATGGCCAGCATTCATCTCACAGAAGTCTTTTTAGGTATCTTTATCGGTGCGGTTACTTTTACTGGCTCTATTGTCGCTTATGGCAAACTAAGTGGCAAAATGTCATCCAAACCTATGATGTTACCTAATCGCCATAAACTTAATTTAGCGGCTTTAGTTATTTCATTTTTATTAATGATCTGGTTTGTCAAAACTGACAGTGTTGGTTTACAAGTCTTTTTAATGATTGTGATGACAGTCATTGCATTAGCATTTGGTTGGCATTTAGTCGCCTCCATTGGTGGTGCGGATATGCCTGTTGTTGTGTCAATGTTGAACTCTTATTCTGGTTGGGCTGCTGCTGCCGCTGGTTTTATGTTAAGCAACGATTTGTTAATTGTGACAGGGGCATTAGTGGGTTCGTCGGGCGCTATTCTTTCTTATATCATGTGTAAAGCAATGAACCGCTCATTTATTAGCGTTATTGCCGGTGGTTTTGGTACAGATGGTAGCAGCTCCAGTGACGAAGGAGAGATGGGGGAATATCGCGAAACAACCGCAGAAGAAGTTGCTGAACTATTGAAAAACTCAACTTCAGTGATTATTACGCCGGGTTATGGCTTAGCAGTGGCACAAGCACAATATCCAGTACATGATATAACAGAAAAGCTTCGTCAGCGTGGTATAAAAGTACGCTTTGGTATTCACCCAGTTGCGGGTCGTCTGCCGGGGCATATGAATGTATTGTTAGCTGAAGCGAAAGTACCTTACGATATTGTATTAGAAATGGATGAAATCAATGATGATTTTGCTGATACAGATACCGTTTTAGTTATTGGTGCGAATGATACCGTTAACCCAGCTGCACAAGACGATCCCAATAGTCCAATAGCAGGTATGCCGGTATTAGAAGTATGGAAAGCTCAGAACGTGATCGTGTTTAAACGCTCTATGAATACCGGTTATGCAGGAGTGCAAAATCCATTATTCTTTAAAGAAAATACCCAAATGTTATTTGGTGATGCTAAAGCCAGTGTCGATGCGATTTTAAAAGCCTTGTGATCTGTTTAGCAAATAATCTTTAATAAAAAACGCCCGACTATTTAAGCGATAGCGGGCGTTTTGTTATACAGTATTAAAGCGGTTATTCGTTATCTGAATCGACAGTGATAGGACAGGTAAAGCCATCAGGTTTGATAGCGAGTAAATCACATTTTATATGGTCGATCAGCTGTTCTGCTGTATTTCCTAAGAAAGCGGCAGAAAGTCCGGTTCTCCCTAAAATACCTAATACGACAATACCCGCGTTTAGCTCTTCACATACTTGAGGGATAACTTGCTCAGGTAATCCTTCTTTGACATGTGTTTTTTCCTCAGGAATGGAGAATTTCTGGCGAAGCTCTTTCATTGCTATAAGGTGTTGTCCACGCAAGGCATTGTTATAAAGGTTAGGATCAAAATCAGGTAACTCAATTGCAATATTAATGGGTGCAACAGGGTAGGCACTGAGTAAATGAACGTCTGGATCTTTTTGTATACGGTGAGATAAATCGTTAGTTAATTCAATTAACTTTAAATTTAATGCATCATGATATGACTCTTCATTGGACAGATTAGCGGCGACAACAATAGTGCCGTATTCTGGCCACTCTTTATCTTTTACCATCCATACAGGAGCAGGGCATTTTCTTAACAATTGCCAATCTAGGGGAGTAAAAATTAAGGAGCCTAACTTATCATGTTGATGAGCCATTTTAATCAGTAAGTCATGCTTATTGGTGATCACTTCTTCAATAATGGCTTCATACGGTCGGTTATGCCAAATCACTTTTATGTCGATTTGAATGCCGGCTTCAAGATAATAGCGAGCTTGCTGTTTTATCCAAGCGGTTTTTTGATTAATCACGCCTTTGCGCATCGCATTACGTTCATCGGGAGATAAAAGGGTGGTCATGTCATATGAGAGATCATAAACAGGTAGAAAAGCTTTTATCCGCCCACCATTACGCTGAACGATATAAACAGCACGACGTAGTGCTGGTTGGTCATCTTGGTTAGGATCAATGACAACGAGAAGGTTTTGATATTTTTCCATTGCTATATCCTCTTTAGGGCTGGATTTATCCATCTACATTTTTAAAGATAACCCAAGAAGCTAAAATGCAATAGCACAAAATAGAAAACGGGACACAAATTTGTGTGCCCCGTTATAAAAATAGGTGATGTAATGTAAAAGATTAAGCTTCTGTTGAGGAAGGCAGTTTGCCTGCGAGTTCACTTAACATTTCACTATCTTCAATAGTGATGTATTTACCTTTTACACTTAACATACCACTTTTCTGGAAACGACCTAATAGTCGGCTAATGGTTTCTACTGTCAGGCCTAAGTAATTACCAATATCACCACGAGTCATGGTTAAACGGAACTCACGAGGTGAAAAACCGCGCTGTGCAAAGCGACGAGAGAGGTTATAAATAAAGGCGGCTAAACGTTCTTCTGCATTTTTCTTTGATAGCAGTAAGATCATCTCTTGGTCACCTTTGATTTCGCCACTCATTAGACGCATCATTTGTTGACGTAAATTAGGCATTTTGCCTGATAAATCATCTAGTGTTTCAAATGGTATTTCACAAACCATTGATGTTTCAAGAGCTTGTGCAAAGCTTGGGTGTTCGGTGTTGATAATGGCATCAAATCCAACCAAGTCACCTGCAAGATGAAAACCTGTGATCTGTTCGTCGCCTTCTTCAGTGATCGTATAACTTTTAATAGTTCCTGAACGAATGGCATAAAGTGACTTCAGCTCATCACCGGCTTTAAACAAGGTTTGACCTTTCTGGATAGGTTTTTTACGCTCGATAATATTATCCAGTTGATCAAGCTCATGCTCGTTTAAAGTAAACGGGATGCAGAGCTGGCTAATACTGCAATCTTGACAATGGATTGCACAACCGCCAGATTGGATTCGGCGAACGACGCGTTTTTCTGGGATCATAAGCTTGCTCATTACAAATAAAAATATTGATATGTGTCAATTTTAACACACATTGCTGTAATTGGTAAGGGGAATAATGGTACGCATAGAAATAATTCTGAATGTAAAAAAAGATATAAATTGATTAAGCCCGTGTTTTGTTTGGTGACTTATTTAGAATAATTTGCGCTAACCCTATACACGGTTGGTATATTATTCGATTTTTTAAGGAAGTCATAGGGTATTTGCTAAATTATCTTTGCTAAAACTAAAAATTAGGAGGGAACTCAAGAAATTTTATTCAAGGATTAACATCTTATTCACTTTATTTTCTTAACTTTTCGTTTTGCCAACAGAAATTAATCATCTGTTAACACTTCCTAAGTAAAGTTAGCTAAATGTATTTTTGATACAACTTAATGCTAACTTGAATTAGCTTTTCCTTATAAAATGGCAGATCCCATACAAAGACGAACGGAGTTTTGAAACATTCGCTTACCTATTAAGTGGTATTGATATGTATCAATAAGGGTTATCCACTATCTTTTATCATTTTCATTAATAAAAATAGTTATGTGAGAATGATATGTCTATAAAAAAACAAGAAAAAAGGCTTGCTAACCAAGAGGGAATGCCATTAACGCGTCGTCATTTTGTACAAGCCAGTGCAGCATTAGTGAGTATGCCTTTTTTCGCACAAAATGCACAGGCCAATCTTGATAAAAGCCTACCTATTGCCAACATTGATGAGAAACCTGCTACTGTCGTCGCAACATGCAGCACCTTTGACTGTGGTGGTAAATGTGATATCCGAGCTCATGTTAAAGAGGGGATTGTTACCCGTATTACCACAAGACCAGATGCTGATTTAGATGAACAAATGCCGATAATGAGAGCCTGCGTAAGAGGTAGAGGTTATCGTAAGTTCACTTATCATGCGGATAGACTTAAATATCCCATGAAACGTGTGGGTAAGCGAGGTGAAGGTAAATTTGAGCGTATCTCTTGGGATGAAGCAACCTCTTTAATTGCTGAAAATGTAACACGATTAACTCAACAGCATGGTGCAGCAAGCCGTTTTCTTACGGTAAATACCGCCGTCACTGGGGGGATCTTCTCTGGTGATACAATGATGAAAAAACTCTTTAATCTCACAGGAGGATATCTTCCTTATTATCACTCAGTGAGCTTAGGGAATACCGCAAAAGTAACACCTTATACTTATGGCGTATCTAAAACAGGAAGTTCTCTTGATACTTTAGCGGATACGCCTTTAGTTATTTTGTGGGGACATAATCCCAACGAAACCATTTTTGGTCACACCAATCACTATTTTCAAAAAATGAAAAATAATGGGACCAAATTTATTGTTGTCGACCCTCGTTATTCAGATACTGCTCAATCTTTAGCTGATCAATGGATCCCATTACTTCCTACCACAGATAATGCACTGATGGATGCAATGATGTATGTCATTGTGACCGAAAATTTACATGATAAAGCATTTATCGATAAATATGTGGTAGGTTTTGATGAAGATCATATGCCAGAAGGGGTGCCAGCTAACGAATCATTAATGGCTTATTTGTTAGGGAAAAAAGACGGTATAGCGAAAACCCCTGAATGGGCGACAAAAATCACACGAGTCCCAGCCAATACTATCCGTCAATTAGCACGTGAATATGCGATGACAAAACCCGCGGCTTTAATTCAAGGTTGGGGGCCACAACGTCATATTTGTGGTGAACGTACCGCCCGTGGTTCAACGTTATTAGCAGCAATTACTGGGAATGTGGGTAAAAAAGGGGCTTGGGCGGCTGGATATGGCGGGATTGGTAACCGTCAATCTATTCGTGGTCCCAATATTGGCAAAAATCCGGTAACTGCACAAATATCCATTATGAATTGGATGCAAGCTGTTGAGGATGCGAGCAAAGTGACGCCAGAAGATGGCCTTATTGGCGTCGATAAACTTGATAGTAATATCAAAATGATCTTTTCTTTAGCGGGTAACTATCTTGTCAATCAAAACCCTGATGTTAATGCGGCAGCTAAGTTACTCGAAGATGAATCTAAAGTAGAGTTTATCGTTGTTAGTGATCTATATATGTCTCCGTCAGCGAAATACGCAGACTTAGTGTTACCAGAAACAAGCTTTTTAGAGCGTTGGAATATCGGTAATACATGGGGAACGGGCAACTATTTCTTACTGTCAGAAAAAGTCGTTGAACCTGCTTTTGAAAGACGTTCTGATTATGAATGGATCAGCGATGTTGCTGAAAAAATGGGAGTCAAAGAGGCTTTTACCGAAGGACGAACAGAAAAAGAGTGGATAGCTTATCTCGTTAATACTAACAAAGAACGCTTTAAAGATAGACCTGATTTCCCAACTTTTGATGAATTACTCAAGACTCGCCGCTATCTTTTCAAAGATGCACCTTTTGTTGCATTTGAAGAAAATATTCGTGATCCAGAAAATCATCCTTTCCCAACTCCATCAGGAAAAATTGAAATTTTCTCTAAACGTCTCTATGACATGAATAATGTCGATATTCCTGCATTATCTCATTATGTTCCTGCAATTGAAGGTCCAGAAGATAAATTGACCGAGAAATATCCACTACAAATGTTAACTTGGAAAGGAAAAAATAGAGCTAATTCAACGCAATATGCTAACCCTTGGTTACAAGAGGTACAACGCCAAGAAATGTGGATAAACCCTATTGATGCACAAAATAGAGGCATCAAAAATGGCGATATGGTGCGTATCTATAACGACAGAGGGATCACACAAATACCCGCTTTAGTTACCGAGCGAATTATTCCTGGTGTGGTTGGTTTACAGGCGGGGGCTTGGTGGTCTCCTGATAAAGACGGTGTTGATCATGGTGGGTGCCCTAACGTTTTGACATCAACACGTATGACACCATTAGCCCATGGTAATTCACATTTAACCGTTTTAGTTGAGGTAACCAAAGCATGAGTGAATTCAAACAATATGCGCCTGTTAGCGATGAACAGCTTGGTTTTTTTATTGATTCTTCTCGTTGCTCAGGTTGTAAAGCATGCCAAGTTGCATGTAAAGATAAAAATAATTTAGAGGTTGGGCGCCGTTTTCGCCGTATTTATGAAATACAGGGCGGGGGATTTGCGCCTAATGGGCAAGGTGCATTTGAAAATAATGTCTTTGCATACACATTAACGATTTCATGTAATCACTGTGACGATCCTATATGTGTAAAAAACTGCCCAACAACAGCAATGCATAAACGCCCCGGAGATGGCATTGTCCGTGTTGATACCAGCAAATGTGTTGGGTGTGGTTATTGCTCATGGTCATGTCCTTATGGTGCACCACAAATGAATACTGAAACGGGACAAATGTCGAAATGTGATTTCTGCGTAGATTTATTAGCAGAAGGTAAAAATCCTATTTGTGTTGATACATGTCCATTAAATGCGATTAAGTTTGGAAAAATTAAAGATCTACGCGCTAAATATGGTCATTTAAGCCAAGTTCAAGGGTTACCTGATTTTACAATCACTCACCCTAATTTGGTCATCAAACCACATACTGGTGCAATTAAAAAAGGAGGGAACCAAGCATGAGTGAATGGCCATTAGTTACCTTTACTTTGTTAGTACAAAGTTCTGTTGGTGTTACTATTTTTACTGCCCTCTATTTTTGTTGGTTAGAGAAAGAAATAGGTAATCAACGAGCAACACGCACTTTGCGCCCCGTATTACTGACAAGTGCTATATTGGGATGCTTAGGATTATTAGCCTCAACACTGCATATGGGATATCCGTGGAATGCGTTTCATGCCTTGCGCCATATATCATCATCATGGTTAAGCCGTGAGATTATCTTTGCTGCTCTTTACCTGGGCGCATTATGTTTATATACCTTGCTAGTACTAATAAAAGGTCATATGAATAAAACCCTCTTAGCCATTATCGGTTTACTGGGGTTAGTGGATATTTTCTGTATGGCTTCGCTTTATTACAGCACATCGATGATAACTTGGATGCATGTTAATACCTATTTTATGTTTATCGGCTCTGTTTTTTCTGCGGGAGCGGTGATCACATTATTAATCACTTCAATAAGGGTTAAAGCCTTTGCTGATGGCGAACTTGCTAAAAAAATAGTATTAAGTGCTTTAGTTGGTATTTTTCTTGCTGTGACTATCCGTATGGCAGAGCAACCACTTTATTTATCATGGATGTCAGAAATACAATTAACCAATGATGCAATTACTTTTCCTCATACCCCTATAATTGCGTATAATGAGACTTTCGGATTAAGAATATCTGCATGGATATTGTCTATTATCAGTATATTAATGATGGGATATAGCCTGTATAAATATCGTATAGCTGTATTTACTTCTGGGTTATCTCTAATTTGGGGTAGCGGTATTGTCCTGTTAATTGCTGAAATACTTAACCGATTTGCATTTTTTATTGTTAAGTAATAGTAATGGAGTTATGAAGTATGAGGCGTTTTATTAGGGTAGATCTTCCTCCTGAACCTATCATTAATGATAAATGTGTTAGGAAACGCCTCAAACAAAGCCTTTGTGATAGCTGTTCAAAAGTCTGTCCTGTGGACGCTATCACTTTTAGTCTTTTGAACGTTGAAATAGATAATGAGCGTTGTTTCCAATGCGGTAATTGTCTATTTACTTGTCCTGTTGATGCTATAGAAAATATCTCCCCCCATGAACGTAGCTTTCAAGATAATCTATTAGTCATTAATCATGATGAACCACTGGCCAGTATTGAAGAGCTTTTGGTTTGGCATCGACAATATCAAATACGCGGTATGAAAATAGCGGAACCCTTGGTTGATAAGTGGCTGCCGGTACTCGCACAACTTAATTTGCAATTAAAAACCTTACAAGAGCCTATTTGGCAATTAGTTTTAGTGGAGCCTGAACCGGTCGATAGTGGTCGTCGCTTTATGCTATTTCGACAAAAATTAGATGAAAAGCCACTTAATAAAGGTCACGTAAAAACAGGATTAAATGCAAGAAAACAGCTTTATCCGCAAGATAGCTGGTTCCATATTCAATTAGATAAAGAAAGTTGTATTCTTTGTTCTGCATGTGCCAAGGTGTGTGATGAAGGTGCAATCACAATCGAAGATAATCGCTTTATCATTGATGAAAAACGTTGTACCGGTTGTATGAACTGCCAAGTTGTCTGTTTTCCAAAATCAATAAAAGTCGTAGAACAAATTGCTAAAAATAGCACACCGACACACTACCATTATTATGATGCACAATGTGATAAATGCCGCCTTGCTTTTTTTGCTTGGGAGCCTAATGCCACCTTATGTCCGATTTGTACTCAGCATCAAAAACAGGGATGGCTATAACAGTGTTTATAATTTGTTCTATGCAAAAATAAATTTATCTCAATAACATCATTACTTAAATAAAATGACTATTTTTATGCGATAGTGATTGTTGATAAAGATCTCATTCATTTCTAAGTAAGGTGACATCATGATAAAAAATAATGACTTACCTGCTTTTATGACGCAAGTGGTTATTACTGAACCCGGTGGCGTTGATAAACTGCAATTAGAAAATAGCCCATTACCGTCATTGCCCCCTCATTATATGTTGGTAAAAGTTAATGCAGCGGGTGTTAATCGCCCTGATATTTTTCAACGTCAAGGTAGTTATCCACCGCCAGCCGATGCATCTCCTATATTAGGATTAGAGATTGCTGGCGAAGTGGTGAAATTAGGTGAACATTGTACAAAATGGGCAATAGGTGATCGTGTTTGTGCTTTAGTTGCTGGTGGCGGTTATGCTGAATATTGTTTAGTCCATGAAGATATCGCTTTACCGTCGCAAGGATTAAGCGATATTGAAGCAGCAGCATTACCTGAAAATTTATTTACTGTTTGGGCAAATCTATTTCAACTCGGTCAGTTAAAAGCCGGGGAATCGGTTTTGATCCATGGGGGCACTTCTGGGATTGGCTCTATGGCGATTATGTTAGCACACAATCTTGGTTGTGAAATTTACACAACGGTAGGTTCAAAAGAAAAAGCCGAAGTTGCCCAAAAATTAGGGGCTAATCATGTTATTAATTACCGTGAGAAAGATTTTGCTACAGAAATTCCTGTATTAACTCAAGGTAAAGGCGTTGATGTCATACTTGATATTATCGGCGGCGATTATGTGGAAAAAAATTATCAAGTTGCGGCGAAATTTGGCAGAGTGATCCAAGTTGGCATGATGAAAGGGGCCCCTAAAGACTTAAATATGATGCCACTGATGCTTAAGCGATTAATTCATACAGGTTCTACCATGCGTTCTAGAACGCCAGAAGAAAAAACGCATATAGCACAAGAATTAAAACAACAAGTATGGCCGTTGATTATCAAAGGTCAAATTAAGCCTATTATTAATGCGGTCTTTTCTTTACAAGAAGTTGCCAAAGCACATCAATTAATGGAGTCTGGTGACTTAATTGGTAAAGTAGTGCTTGAGATTGATATGAATAAATCACTTGTATAGAGCGAAAATAAATTTATTTTATTTATTGTAAGTTATAAAAACATTCTCATTCTCAATCACGATTATTCTGAAAAAACACATAATAAAGATATTATGTGTTTTTTTATTCTCTATAAAAAATTTAAGAAGCTTTAATATGATCCTGTGTTTTTTGCGTCATTATAAAAATAAACCTCACTTAATAATTCATCATATCTAAGATAAAAAATCACTTATTTAAAATAAAACAGATTTAAGTATCGACTATGGTAAAAATATTATAATAAGTTTTGAAAAATAGCATAAATCAAAATTGATAATGAAATTTATAAACTAATTAATAAAACTAAATCATTTATCATGAAAAAGTAAAAACTTTAGAGCGAACTTGGAAAATCTTATCTGATATCAATAAAATAAAGAAGATTCTTACTCATCATGTAGTATATCATTTAAAAAGAGACTAATTATTTACGTAAAATAAACTCAATTCTGATTAAAATTGATAACAAAAATTTATATATAGGTGCGATGATGGCAAATCACAAAGAAACCTGTCTGAGTGCTGCAGAGCGTGTGTTTGATACCCGAACCGTGGATACCCTAACATGTTATCATCGAGAGATGGTAAAGATGTTGATGGATAGTGAGTCCTTTTATTCTAGTCCAAATAACTCACAGATAAATACTAATGAGAGATTAGAGAACAAAATAAAAAGCAATACCATTGAAAATAAAGCTGTGAAGGGATCTTATGGTGATATTTTAAATAATTTAAACCAGCAGCTAATGAATAATAAAACTGAGATTGAGCCTTATTTCTCACATTACAACTCTCCCGTCATGCGATTGGCGAAATTAGGCTACCTTTCTGCACTGGCCTATAATGCTGATAATGTTTTTAACAAACATTCACCCATACAAAAACAGCAAGAGCAAAAAATAACTCATGATTTGTGTAAACTAATCGGTTTTGAACCAGATAAAGCATTTGGACATATTACCACCAGTCATGTTTTTGCTTGTTATGAAATTTTGTGGGCTTTGAGAAATTTAAAAACACTGCCGATGGCGATTGCACGTCATCCAAAATCAAGAGATCTGGTTGCAGATAAAAAAGCATTTGAGTTATTTAATATGTCTATCACTGATATTTTATCCATCAGTGAACAGCTATATGAACGAGATATTTTTGATGATGTCAGCCATTTAACTTGTCGTGGCACCGGCATGACAAGAACGATGCATTTAGGTAAATTACTAGTACCGATATACCGTTTCGAATTTTGGAAGAAGGCGATGGATATCTTGGGGTTAGGTTATGATAATCTCATTGCCTTACCAATAGATGAAGAGTTTAAAACAGATATAGCTAAAACGCGTCATATTGTGCTTCGCTTAATAGAGCAGGGAGAGCCGATACTCGGTATTATTGGCGTGTTAGGCTCATCGACATACGGTAGCATTGACAAACTTAAGCCTCTTTTCGAATTACGTGAAGAGTGTGAAAAACAACATAACAACTCATTCTATATTCACATTGATGCATCCCAATTAGGCTATATGAAAAGCCTGTTTCTTGACGAAAATAATAGCATCATCCCTTATAACATATTGTGCGATAAACTTAAGCAAGAAGCACCTTTACTTGAGTTAACCTCAGATATTTATGATAGTTTTACTCAGCTATCAAGAGCTGATTCTGTCTCTTTTGAGCCATTTCAAGCGGGATTTTCTCCTTATCCTACGGGGATTGTTTGTATAAAAGATGCTCGATTAAGCCGTTTTCTCGCTAACCCGCCAAAACTGTGCCCAGAAGAGGGGAATATTCCCGATGAAATTGATGGGATCCAATCAGCACCTGCAGTTGCATCAATGTGGGGGATCCATCAGCTATATGCTTTTAATAATTTTGGGTATGGACAATGCGCTCAAAATCAATGGGAAGCTAGAGTAAAACTGGAACAACAATTAAAACAAGAGAACGAATTTGAAAAATCGGGTATCTCTTATGCTATTCATATTTTGCCAGTTTCAGATTTTAATAAACTCACTTTTGCCATTGCTATTAAAGGCAACCAATGTTTAAAAATACAAAATCAGCTAAATAATGCTATTTATAAAAATTTAGAAATAAAGAGCCAATATAAGCAAGATCTCAACCTATTAGTGCTATGTGCTCGTAATAGCGATGATATACCTGCTCAGTTTTGTCAACAATGTCATTTAGGCAAAGATGAATGGAAGCAAGTTAACCACTTAAGTCTTTTACAATTAACGATAAAAAACACTGACAAATGGAGTGAAGAGCATATTAAAGCAGGGTGCGACTATATTAAAAAAGTTGTCCTATCTGCATTAAAATAGCTATTTTGTTCTATTTATTATTTAACATAGTAAAAGTTAGCAAGGAAAAGGTTGCTAACTTTTTTATTCTACTCTTATAAAAGTGACGCTGTCACTAAAGTTACTCCTTCCTTTGCTTGTTTCGTTTGTCTAGCTCCTTATTTTCGTTATGAATAGCACATAAAATCAAGATCGAGAATGAGAATCATTCATAATTAGGCGTGAATGATAGAATGTAACTATAGATAAATCATATTGTTACTATTCCTTATGATAGATAAAAATAAATAGATATATCTAAAACTTGATCATTTAGATATATCGGATTATATTGGTTATCAATGATTTCGATATATCTAAACAATGAGGGAATATTATGATGATCCAAGCGTTACATTCGCTTTATCAACAACACACCGATAATGGTGGTCATGGCATCGGACGTTGTGGTGGTAAAGGTAAACACAGAGGACAACACCACAATGGCAATAATGAACATTGTTGTCATGGTGAAAGGGGCCATCACCAAGAACGTCATGGCGAATGTTGCCAACAGGGTGAGCAAAGTCATGAGCATAATGATCATGCCGATCATGGCTGTTGTCACGGTGAAAAACAGCAAGAGCATGGTAAACGACATGGCCGAGGTTGTGGTGCCGGTAAAGGAAAAGGAAGAGGCCAAGGTCGTCAATTAAAACGTATGTTTGACCATGGTGATTTACGTGTCCTTTTGTTGAGTATGATCGCGGCAAAACCTAGCCATGGGTATGAAATTATTCGAGGAATAGACGAAGCATCTTCAGGACTATATGTACCAAGTCCAGGGGTTATATATCCAACACTGACACTATTAGAAGAGCAAGATTTAGTTGTTGCTAATATCGCTGAAAAAGGCCGTAAAAATTATAGTATTACGCCAGAAGGTTCAGCATTTTTAGCAGAAAACCAAGAAACAGAAAAAAATATTCAAAATAAGCTGGCTTATGCACGTGATTTATCACAAAACGCAGGGGGAGTTTCTGAGGAAATCGAATTTGCGGTAGGAAAATTAAAAGCGGTATTACGTCATAAGTTAGTATTGAAACAACTTTCTGTAGAAAAAGCGCAACGCATTGCTTTTATACTTAATGAAGCAGTCGAAAAAATAGAAGCCATTAATGAGGCATTGATCTCTGAGGTAAGGGAAGATGAATAAAACAGAAACACCATTACGGAACAGAAGCAAAAATAATGATATTGAAAAAGAAGAGCTAGAAAATAATCCAGCCGTCAAAGAGCAAATTTGTCCTAAAATGCCAGTATCCTATTTTCGACGAGCGTTACGAAAAACAGGTAGACTATGATAATGCTAGACAGAGGCTATCCATATGCTATAGCTTCTGTCGTTTTGAGCATGCTGCCTCGCATATTTCTTTTATCATGTCATCATTTTTTTCAACGCACTGTTTTTTTAAATAGTTCTCACTACTAATGAGACACTTTATAACTATTTCAGTGGTTTGTGCATAGGTCAACGTTTGTTGCAAATTAGTGTGTCCTAAGATGCGCTGTAACTTAATAATACTTCCGCCTTTCATCATGAAATGGGTGGCGAATGTATGGCGTAATGCGTGGGTTGCCTGACCTAATGCCATACTCGGTTTCACTTTTTTAATTGCTCTATGAAACATGTGATAAGATGTTTCAGTAAAGAGCAATCCTGATTTCTTTGTACAAATCATGTCAGCAACAGCTTGAGAAATTGGCACAATTCTTGGCTTATTAGTTTTGGTGTGCGTAAATCTCACCTTATTTTGGATCACATGTTCACGTTTTAGCTTGAGCGCTTCGCCCCAACGGGCGCCAGTACTTAAACAGAGAACGGCAACTTTTAGGTTGTCACTTTTCAATAATGCCAATAATTGCTGAATTTCATTATCTGTTAGATATGACATTTCAGTCGTTTGCTGTTTTAACCGTGATATTCCTTGAACGGGATGTTTACTTAAAAAGAAATCCGTTTTTTTAAGCGCAGTAAACATACCGCCGAGTGCTGACATATCCCTATTTATCGTTGAAGCTTTTACGCCAGAAGCGAGTCTAAGCTCACGATAGAGTACCAATTGCTTATCGGTTAATTGGCAAACAGGGGGATTATTCAGTGATTCAGCAATACGTCTTACCCTTAGATGCGTCATTCTTCCATAAGGTGTATTTTTGCCGAACACTTCCCACCAAATATCAATTAAATCGCTTAAGAAGGCGAATATCGGTTGATGTTTTTGTTTGCTGAAAACTAACAAAGTAATTTAATGAACATCATTAATAATGTTCATTAAATACACGAATTCAATATATTATTTTATTCTGAATGAGAAACTCTTAGATATTATGTGATAAAAGTCTCGTACCATAGAAATACTTTTGATTTATGTATGAAATATTAGTTTAATTTATTCAAAGAGGCAGGTTTTTCCTCCTATTTAGGTAGGGGTGGCTCTAATAAAGAACAGTATTTATACTGTTGGTGAATAACCACTGATCCTTTTGGATGTTCAAAGTTATCTCAAAACTGCTTGCCTCTTTTACTTTTTAGGAACAGATTTTATGCACAATGACAATGACAATGACAATGACAATGACAATATTTGGTTTACATATAAAGCCCGAATTCAAGCATGTAATAGACTTGAGTGGTGGGATTTTCATTCGCAACTACTATTAGTTTGGTATGCTATTTTAGGTGTAACTCTAGCTATTGTATCTATTCCGTACCCAGAGATATTAGGTAAAAATACGAGTATTTATGCATCAATAATGTCCGTTGCGCTTCTTGTTATCTCTCTTGTTATATCAAATCGAGATTTTAGAGGGCGTTCATTGAAAATGCGTGAAAACTATTTAGCTTTACAAGAGCTTTATAGTTCATGTCCATTAGTTAATAATAGTGAAGTTGTAAATAAATATTTTTATTTATTAAAAGATATAGAAAATCATAATGATCTTGATGATAAAAAATTTAGAGTTTTTGCTCATGGCTTAAAAAATCGAAAACCTAAAATAGTAGAAATCATTTATGTTTATGCTGCTATTATTTTTCGGATGTTATGTTGCATATTTTTTTATATCGCTCCTTTTTCTATCTTTTTATTGGATATTTGAATGATTGCGTCATTAATTTTTAAAAAAAACTTTTCAGAACGAAACCTAACAAAGATCTATACAGAGAAAATAGAAGGTTCTGGGGCAATTGGTTTAGATAGGATAAAACCAAGTAGTCTAACGAATAACATATCAGATGAAGTATCTCTGATTTCTAGAAAATATCATGATGGAAGTTATAAGTTTACGGCATATAAAGAAAAGTTAATATCCAAAGGTGCATCATCTTTCCCTAGACAAATATCAATTCCAACGGCAAGGGATCGGATAACTCTAAGAGCAATTTGTGATAGCCTTGCTCAAATATTCCCTGATGCAAAATTGTCATTACCTCAAGATGTGATTAGGTCATTAAGTTTAGCATTGGAAAGTAAAGAATATAGCGAATATATAAAAATAGATTTACAAAGTTTTTATCCATCCATTCCTCATGAACTAATAAAAAAATCATTAAAAAGTAAAATATATAAAAAAGAAATTAGAGATATTATAAATAAAGCAATTAAAACACCTACGGTAAATGGTAATATAGGAAAAAAAGATACTGAAGATAATGATGTTGGCGTTCCTCAAGGTTTATCAATTTCAAATATATTAGCCGAAATTTCTTTGCAAGTGATTGATAAACAAATTAGCTCAATACCTAATATTTGGTACAAAAGATATGTTGATGATATTTTAATTTTAACTAAGTCAGGTTGTGCTACAACTCTTGCAAAAGATTTAATAGCAAAGTTAGAGTCTATGGGGCTTAAACCGCACCCAATAGGTGTTGATGGGTCTAAATCAGAAGTTGCAACTTTTGCCAAAGATTTTTCCTTTCTCGGTTATAGTATAAAATCCAATCAAATTCTAGTTAAGAAAGAAAGTATACTTAGGTTTGAATCATCTATAGCAAAAATACTGACGGCTTTTAAATATAATTTATCCAAATACAAAGGTGTATCTGAAATTAGAAATAAGGAAATTAGAAACAGAGCATTAGCATATTGTAAATGGAAATTAAATTTACGCATAACAGGGTGTATATTTGAAGGCCGACGATTTGGTTGGGTAGCTTATTTCTCACAAATTTCATCAACTACTCAATTACGCTCTCTAAATCATGTTATAAAAAAAATGTTGGTTAGATTTGGATTAGAAAATGAAATTAAGATTAAGTCCTTGATTAAAGCATATTATGAATTGCGTAGAGGCGATAAAAATGAACATAAATATATACCTAATTTAGATAATTTGACTATTAAGCAACAAAGAGAAATGCTGTTAATGTGGTTAGATAAAAAAAGGGTAGATTCTCTTAGAAACGAACAAGTCCGTAAAATGTTTAGACAAAAAATATCAATCTCTGTTAAAGAGTTAGAGCAAGACATCTCCGAAATATCATAATTAGTAAGTTCTGAGTAATTTAGCATAAATTTGTATGGTTTTAGTACTAACAATATTTTAGTCCTTTATCAGTATAAGTGTGACATTAGCTACTGTCTGCAGTTGCACAAAAACCGATACATTTAGTGCCCGGGCGTGGCGGGGTCACGATTGCGTTTTGAGGGGGCGAAAATATTATTCCTCGCAAATTTCCAGCGCGTAGAGCGATTAAAACAAGAACAATTGACTAGGTATCAAATAAATTACGTGAGCTTAAAATGGATTTTAGGCGCATTTAATACAGGTTTGAGAGGGTGAAAATTAGGTGGATTCGCCTTATCAGGGTGTAAAGGGTATAATAGGATTGGGTCACTATTATTATTAGTCAGGACGATACTTATACCTTGCAGGTAAAAAATACCGCCAGTGTCGGCGGTATTGTTCTTTAGGTGGTGAGGTTACTCATCATCTAATGTGTACTTATCAAACTTAATCACGTCTTCACCTAGCCAATCATTAATTTGTAATATCTTGCTTTTTAGTGGTGCCAACTCATTACGAAAGAATACCTTTGCTGCTTTTTCAACATGACCAAAGCCACCGGTATTTTGTGGAATGATCCCCCCATGATTTGTGGCGGTACACGGTGCGCCGCTAACATATCGTCACTGCTGATATTCTTGATATTGAGAAATTCATCTTTTGCCGCAATCTCACTTAGTGGAATAATTTGCATTCCGTCTTTCTTGCTGTTCGGCGCGTGGATAAACAGGTTGCGGAAATTGCCGGGGCCTTTTGAGTTTTGCATTGCTCGCTTTGATTTTGTGAGGCGTCACTGACGTATAAAATAAATCTGGCATGGCTTCCGTTAGAATAATATTTAACACGAAACAAGGTTACTGCTTCATTCAGTAGCACTGACATTGTAGCTACCAGATATTATGATAAATATATGGTTATAAAATAAAGATATTACTTAGTGTTTCTAAATTTTAAATATATTGATCTTTTTATTCTAATGAGAGAGATTATTAATGTAACTTCAATCTTTATCACATATTAAATAAAAGGTTATAACAATGAATATTGATGATGAGTTAACTAGAAAAATTCTTGACCCAATTCATGGTATTATACGAATGACAGCTCTGGAATTTAATTTTATTAATCATCCATTATACCAACGTTTACGGAATATTAAGCAAAATTCTTTTTTATATAAAGTGTTTCCTTCTGCTGTTCATAGCCGTTTTGAGCATTCTCTTGGGGTTCTTCATTTATCAAATGAGATTCTCAATAACTTGTATCTTAATGCTATTCTTTATGATAAAAAATATAATGATGGAAATGTTTTTTGTGATATAAATCATATTCCAAAGCATAATGTTCAAGAATTAAGGCTAGCTGCGTTACTGCATGATATTGGGCATGGGCCAATGTCTCATCAGTTTGATAGCTTCATGCCAAATAAAACAGAATTAATAAAAATTTTAGATGAAAAATATTACGATATTTTAAATTTATTGGAGAAACCTGATGACAAAGTTGAACATGAACATATGTCACTAATCTTTTGTTTGATCATTTTTAATGACCTAGAAAAAGAAGGAAAAATAAATAATGAAATAAAAATAGAGAACGTATTTAAAATTATAGAGAAAGAATATGGAAATAAGCAAATCATCGAGAATATTAATGGAGAGAATATTGATATTCTTCCTTTGATGACATCTATTATTTCATCATGTCCAATTGATTCTGATAGAATGGATTATTTACTTAGGGATAGTTATTTTTCTGGAGTAAAGTGTGGAATCTATGATTATAACCGTTTGTTTATGTCTATAGTACCTGTTAAAGAAGATGCTAAATTATTCCTTGCCTACAAAGAGAGTGGAATTGATTCTATAGCCGAATTTATTAATGCAAGGTCTAGTTTATTTGCTCAGGTTTATTACCATAAAACCAATAGAGCATTTTCATCTATGTTAAATAAATTATGTGATAACATGTTAGCAGAATATAGAGAGAATCTAATTATTTCAGAGATTTATGATGAGGATACCACTAGTTCTAATACTGATAGTAGTGAAGCGTTGATTAAATTCTATCTTGACTGTAGTGATGATTATTTTTTGAATGAAAAAATTGCAGAATGGATTGATTTAACTGAAACAGAAAATAAAAATGCAAAAATCTTAGATGATATTATCAACAGGAATCCTTGGTCAAAGGTCTATGAAGCTAAGCATTATATTAGAAATATAAAAATTACAGATAGAGATGATGGATATTTAAGAAAAAAATTACAAACAAAACTATCAGAGATATTAGATTTACATATAGAAAAACATTTGTATGCAATTGATATTGTTTCCGATACAGCATTTAAAGATATTAATAAAACTGAGATTAAACTATTGATTAAAAGTATTAATAATAAATATGAAATAAAAAAAATAGTAGATTGCGATGATAAATTAAATCAATATCAAATTATAAAATACTTCATTCGTGTCTTTATTGATCGTGATGAAAAAGATAAAATACCACCTGAATTACTTAATAAAATTAATGACGTTGTAATGAGGGAAATAAATAAAGAACCATAAAGTTCATATATTTACTATGCATAATTTGAATTATTTTTCTTTGGAAAAAAACTTTAAAAATTTTCATAGTAAATTGTTAACAAGAAAAAATACTCCAACCCACTGAAAATAATGACTAATCTTGATATAGGTTGACAACTTTTCAGGTATAAAATGCTCGATAAACCTCATCGGGCGTTTTATAGTTTAATGATAAATGGGGTTGCCTTTCATTATAAATCTGTATTGATTCGTCAACCAATCTCCGGATTTGAAGTGTCTCGTGAACATGGCAAGCAGAGATCTAGGTGTTATATCAAAGGGATAATGATGTTCTTTAATTGTTTGTATGCTCTCAATATAGCCCAAAAAATGGTAAAATAATTTCTCAAAACAACAGTCGTTTTCTGCCTATTTAATTTTTAAGCAATTTAACCATTTCAATTGAGATACTTTTTACATCTATTTTTCGTTGTTCAAGAAAAATGCTATTCAAAAATTTTAAGCAACCTATACTATTATTCCACTACTTAAATAATCTATACGGAAATTGATTGATATGGTTCTAAAAAAGAGATGTTTTAGGCAAATTGCTCCTGCGCTTATTTTTTCTTTACTAACAATTGGTACTTTCTCGGCGAATGCGAATATCGATGTTCGCGATGAAACCTTATTTGAAGCACATCAGCGTTTTAAAACACAAATTATAAATGATAGTTTTGACAATACTGAAGCACCTTGGGAAGCGCCAGCAGAAATATTCAATGTAGTTAAATATCCCACTAAACTAGGTGATATGTATGCTTATTTAACTCCTCCGCCGGCGAATAAAAAAAATAAACTACCTGCGGTGATTTGGCTGAATGGAGGATATGGTGGGATAGGAGGAGATGATTATTTTTGGACACCACAACCAGTTGAAAATGACCAAACAGGAGCGACGTTTCGTGATCCTAATATGGTACTCATGATACCTTCTTTTCGTGGTGAAAATACTAATCCTGGTCGCTATGAAATGTTTTATGGTGAATTAGAAGATTTAGACTCGGCTAGAGAATATTTAGCGTCATTACCTTATGTTGATCCTAAACGTATTTACGTAGTAGGACATAGCACTGGGGGAACGAGAGCATTATTGGCTAGTGAATACAGTGATAAATTCAGGGCAATATTCTCTTTAGGAGGAATACCTGATCTTAAACTACGCACAGAAGGGCGGATGATGGTTGAATTACCCTTTGATAAAAACAACGAAGAAGAGTTTAATGTCCGCTCTGTATACCGCTATATAAAATCAATAAAAACACCAACATTTTATTTTGAAGGCCATGATTATTTTTGGGGTGAATTCAATCAATTACGTGTGGTTGCAATGGAACACGATATACCTCTGAAAATTTATAATATAAAAAATGGAGACCACTTTAATATTATTGTCCCTGTCAGTCAGTTAATTAAAGAAAAAATATTGCAAGATACTGATACAAATAAAGAAAGCAATATTCGATTCACTAACGAAGAAATTAAGTGGATCAATAAAATGGTGAAATAAATTTCTAAAATGATAAAACCGCTCTATTATCAATTAGATAAAAGGGCGGTAGTGTGTATTTAGAGCCAATATAGTGCGTCTAAAATTTCATCATCTGTAGTTGAAGGTATTTATAACTTTGTTGACTGTCTCTTTCAATTATCAAAACAGAAGATGCTAGAATTGCTTATACTGTGTTATAAACATATAGTTTTAGGTAAAAATGTTAACTATATTATATATGATATGAAAGAACACAATTTTAAAATAGCAAGGATTGAATATGAAAACTAAAATAGTTTATCAATGGAAGGAAAAAAGACGGGATAGACTCTCTTTTTTAGGGGCAGAAGTGGTTTTTTCTGTGTTATTTGGTATTGCCAACGGTTTAATATATCAGCTGTTTATTACCTTCTTACCTGATTCCGTTGAGAATGATACTGATAAATTATTTTTTTACCAATTCTCTTTTAGTTCTTATGGTATAGTCGATATCATATTATTAATAGCACAAATCTACGTATTTGCACTTATTTTAACTCAACGAGTAAGAGATTTCGGTTTCAAATATCCTATCACTATTGCACTGATCTTTACCATTGGCACCATGGTCTTTACACCATATCCATTACTTATGTCTTCAGATACAATGGTGATAGTGCGTTTTATTTTATTATTAGGATATGTTATTGCGTTATTATTGCCATCTTCGAATAATGTTGAGTGTAATAACGATGAAAATAATAAGATAACCATACTAAAATAGTTAACTAATAAGTGAATTAGCCTAAGTGTATCAGGCGTAATGGATACACTTAGGACATTATAAAAATGATATTATAATAGTGGTATAAGAAGAAAATATAAAAATAGTGAATAATAACTTCTATAATTGCAATATCTACAGTGGCTAATGAGGTTATAATGGAAGGTGTTCAACTTAGGCTTGCGGAGCCTCATGAAGCAAAACGATTATGGTATTTAAGAAATAAAGCGTTACGTTTTGGCTGTCAACATGTCTATCCACCCGATATATTAGCCGCTTGGACTCCTGATGAAATGCCTGACGGCTATAGACAATCTATTATTAATAATCCTTTCTATGTTATTGATGATAAAAAGTTGTCTATTCCCGTGGCTTCTGGTTTTTTAGATCTTAAAACAGGCTTTGCTGAAGCTATTTTTACATTACCGGAATACATGGGAAAAGGATATGCGGGGCTTATTCTTAAACAGCTACAATGTGAAGCTAAACAAAGAAATTTTATTAAGTTATTTTTAGACGCAACGCCTAATGCGATGCTATTTTATTTAAAACAAGGGTTCACCGTTTTAGAAGAGCGAGAGTATTATTCTAGCTTGGTTCAGGCAAGTTTACACTGTTATCGAATGTATATTGATTTATAAAGTTTATAAATAGTGCCTTATTGACATAAAAATTATACCTAGCATTATAGAACAGAAAAAGTTGAACTTAAAATGCGAAAATTTTTTATTTTTATCATTTTTTGAATTAGCTTTTATATTAACAATATCAGTTGGTAATTTTGCTAATGTTACGATATTGTGAATTGTGACTATTTTTCTGGGGCAAACATTATGCAAAATGTGTTGTTAACGTTATGGCCTTTATTTGCGTTAATTGCGCTAGGCGCTATTTTAAGAAGAAATAAAGCATTTGAACCCGCATTTTGGGTAGGAGCTGAAAAATTAAATTATTTTTTACTCTTTCCTGCATTACTTCTCAATAGCTTGGCCAATGCTCCTTTATCTGATCCTCAATTACCTCACCTTGCTGGGGCTATTTTCTCAGTAGTCATCATTACCACTATTTTGTGTGTTATTTTAAAAAAAATAACTGGCTGGTCTGCTGGCCGCTTTGGTGCGATCGTTCAAGGCAATATTCGGTTTAACACTTATTTAGGTTTAGCTATTGTTGCTGATTTATTTGGCGTTGAAGGTTTAGGAATAGCGGCTTTGATATTAGCAACCTTGGTTCCTCTATCAAATGTGACTTCAGTGCTTTGTTTAACCGCAGGACAAAATGTAACTTTTCGTCAATTAATCTTCCCTATCATTAAAAATCCATTAATTATCTCTTGCGTAATAGGGATTGTTATCAATTTATCAGGAATAGGGCTTCCTTTTGGTAGCGATCAGTTTCTAAAATTGTTAGCGGCGACCAGTTTACCTTTAGGGCTTATCTGTATTGGTGCGGCATTACATTTATCAACACTAAAAGCAGAAAGTAAAATGATTAGTATTAACACAGTGACTCGGTTGCTTATTGTACCGATAATTGCATATAGTGTTGCTAATTTTTTAGGTTTGTCTTCATTAGTTATGATGCTTTTAGTCATTTTCTTTTCTATCCCTACAGCCCCAACCTCTTATATTTTAACTCGACAGCTAGGAGGGGATTCTGAGCTAATGGCGGGGATCATTACTTCACAAACTATGCTTGCAGCAGTTACCTTGCCGATCGTATTAAGTTTTTTAATTCCATAAATTTAAAGGAAATGCGACTAATATAATTTATCGTGAGTGATTTTTTATAGCATAGTTTCACTAAAAGTGTTCTTCTCTTAAATGTAATTTTAATTATTATATGGTTAATTTAAGAGGAAAATATGATGAGAGTAAAAATTAATCACAATGATATTTCTAATTCACAGATATTAAGAATATCACAAGGAGAAAAAACAAAAGATGTGATGTCATTATGGGATAAAATAAAAGATTGGTTCCAATCAAACAAAAGAGAAAAAGCACTAAAAACAGTTGAAAATATTGTAGTTGAAAGTAAATCTGATGACAAAAACTATTTTAAAATGCTATATCATGTTTTAATGCTAAAATCTATGGCTTCAGATGCATATAAAGAAAGAATAAAAATTAATATTAATGATAGCTTGGCTAATTCAGAAAATAAAGATATTACGATTTTAATTGATAATTATAATATTTTTATAAAGAATATAGACAATGAACAGCTTAATAAAATATCAACAATACTTAATGCATTTAATCGACATTCATCAGTTTTTTCCAATGAAATCGCATTGAAATGTCTATATGAAAAGCTAGATCAAAATGAGATTAATGATCAACTTTTTGCTGAGTTATATCTTGAATTAGATAATAAAATAAGTTCTGGTGAAATAGACCTAAAGCTTAATAAAAGTAACTTTAATCAAGTTGACTTTTATGCAATAAGCCAGAGCGTAACCAAAGTGATAGAAAATGATAATATTAACTTAGATACAAAAAATGCACTAATGAAAGATATAAATAGAAATACTTATATTATCAATGGTGAAGAAATAAAAAGTAAAGATCAAAAGGAGGCAATGGAACAATTTGAACTTTTAATCAAAGATATCTCAGAGGAAAATAAAAAGGCAATCTACTATTTACTAAATCAAGAAGGTATCACCTTAATTAAATCATATAATGATGCTTATGATTACTACACATTGTCAACATCTTTTTCTATCAATAATATTTTTAAACAAGAACAAATTTATAGTATAAAGAGTCTTTCTGATGATTTAATTGAAATAAAAATAAATTACTTTAAAAAAAGTAGCGATAAAGTAAATCAAAATATTACCTTAGCTCAATCTTTTGAAAGTAAGTTATATAATTTTATCTATGATATGGTTGCTATTAATAATAATATCGAAATAACTGATGATAAGAGTTTAAATGAAAAGATCCAAGAGATAACAAAACAACTAAATAATAAAGAACCAAAGCTAGGAGAGAAATTTCTCGATCTATTGTATAAAAATAAAATTATTAAAGAAGACAGCGTTGATATTACGTTAAAACTAAATAAAGGACAACTAGTCTCCTTAGGTGGAGGGTGTTCATATAAATTTTATTAATTTTATCCTTTGGTCAAAATAGAGCTTCTTGCTATGATATAAAAAACGCAATAAGTAGAGGCTCCTTTATGTCAAAACCTCATAACCCAGAAATTCAAAAAATTATTAATGAGTTAAAACAGCAATATCAAAATGCTGTTGATGCCTTACGTAATGCTATTATTATATATGCTCAAGATGGAAAATTACCTGATATAAAACAAAGGGCTGAAGGTCTATTTGCTTATCCGCAATTAACCGTACATTGGTATGGTGATGTTAAAAAAGAAGATAAAACAAGAGCTTATGGGCGTTTGTCAAAATCAGGTACTTATTCTACTACTATCACCAATCCAACTTTATTTGAAAATTATTTAACTGAGCAACTGCAACTTATTGCGGATGCTTATCATGTCTCTTTTGAAGTGACGGCCTCAAAACAAGAGATACCATATCCTTTTGTCATTGATGGCACTGGCATTGGTTTTGATCGGTCAATGAGCGCCTCTTTAGCAAAATATTTTCCGACTACCGATCTCTCTAAAATTGGTGATGATATTACCGATGGTTTAATTGATGACAGCGAGCTTTTACCTCTTTCACATTTTGATGCACTACGGACGGATTTTTCTTTGGCACGTTTAAAGCATTATACCGGAACTTTACCTGAAGATGTGCAACCTTATATTTTATTCACTAACTATAACCGTTATGTGGATGAATTCGTTCGTTGGGCTTGTGCACAAGTTGCAGATAAAAACAGTCCATATTGCGCACTTTCTTGTGCAGGTTTTCAGCAAATAACCGCCGATACGGTGGATCCGGAAAAACTAATTTCTGATCTGACATGGAAAAAATATCAAATGCCCGCCTATCATTTAATTGCAAAAGAAGGGCCGGGAATAACATTAGTGAATATTGGTGTTGGGCCGTCAAATGCCAAAACGATTTGTGATCATCTAGCGGTTTTACGCCCTCATGTTTGGTTAATGATTGGTCATTGTGGTGGTTTAAGAGAAAGCCAATTATTAGGAGATTACGTTTTAGCTCATGCATATTTGCGAGATGATCATATTTTAGATGCAGTATTACCGCCAGATATTCCTATTCCTAATATTGCTGAGGTTCAGCGTGCACTTTATGATGCTACTAAAGCCATTAGCGGTAAGCCAGGGCATGAAATCAAACAGCGATTAAGAACAGGAACAGTTGTGACAACTGATGATCGTAATTGGGAATTACGTTTTTCAGCGACATCAAGGCGATTTAGTTTAAGTCGAGCGGTTGCCGTGGATATGGAAAGTGCCACTATTGCCGCTCAAGGTTATCGTTTTCGTGTTCCTTATGGCACTTTGTTATGTGTATCTGATAAACCGTTACATGGTGAAATAAAATTACCGGGTCAAGCTAATCACTTTTATGAAGGTGCGGTATCAGAGCATTTGCAAATAGGTATTCATGCAATTGAGTTATTAAAAGACGAAGAAGATAAATTACATTCTCGTAAATTAAGAACCTTTAATGAGCCGCCATTTAGATAAATTATAGTCACAATTATAAGGCGGGAATTTATATACCCAATATCATTGATTGAATTGGGTATATTTTTACTATTTAAAAATAGCTAAAAACGTAAATGTCGAGCCGCTTTTCTAAGGCGATCATCACCACGTCGATCGTAACGCTGTGTGGTCATAATACTGGCATGTCCCATGGCATCTTTTACGGTTACAATATCTTCGCCATTATCTAACATTGCAGAGGCAAAAGTGCGTCGCAGATCGTGAGGAGCAAATTTATCAATGCCACTTTCTTGTTGGCGTGTCTCTAAAATATAATAAATGGCTTGGTCTGTTATTCGTTCATCCGTTACATCATCAAAGCGGCGAATACGTGTGAAAAGGGCACCATCTTGTGCTCCCCTTATTTCATCGATCCATAATTGAACACGTTCCCAAGTATCTTCTGGCATATAGGATATTCTTTCTTTATTACCTTTTCCTCTGACAATAAAGGCTTGATCACGAAATTGAATATGCTCGTAATTAAGCGCAACAATTTCTGAACGGCGTAATCCACAGCCAAGTAGTACACTTAATATGGCCGCATCTCTTAAACCTTTTGAGGAGTGGTCTTTTTCACAACAGCGAAAAAGTGCGCGAATTTCATGTCCAGTAAGCGCTCGACCTTTAGGTAATCGACTTCCTCTTACCGATTTTACTTGGCGAATATGTTGATAGCTTTCTGTATCCATCAACTTCATCGCCCATGCTTCTAAAGCGACACCTTTTAGTGCAGCTAAATAAGTGTTAATTGTGGCGGGTGCTTTATCCGCATCAGATAACATGTCGATAATCGCTTGAATATGGTGGCGGAGAAGTGCTCCCCATTGGCAATGCTTTATTGAAGAGAAACCAATCATTTTTGCCACGATAGTTAAAAACGATCCCATCGTTTGGCGACTACGTTTAGAGCCTAAACTGCGTAAATAAGCCAGTGCAGGGTTAGTTTGTGTCGGAGAGGTGAAAGTTGCATTGAGATCTAATAATGGTTGTTTTTCCGTCAATACAAGTGATGTTTCGGGTGTTATTTCTTGATCGTCGTGGTGAAAATCCACAGCAATTTCCTTATTAAATCAATATAACTGTGCTGAATATTCTAGCAGATCTAAAAAAGAAAAAAGCTACTTTTTCAAAGGATCATTTTAATAAGTAGAGGCGATCATGTTTGTTTTTAGTGCATAATGTTTGTTTTATAAACGGTTTTGGAGTGCAAAGTGAACAGTGGGTTTTACCCATGAAAGGAATAAAGAGATCAAAATAGAGGGATGATCGTGGAAATAGCTTAATATTATGCCCTTGGTTTATCTGTATTTTTAATAACCGTCGCTAAAAACCAAAGGCATAGTTTTAAAATAATGAAGGTTAATCTTTATAAATGGCGACTAGTGGTTTGCCATCATTACCAATGGTGCCTCGATACATTCCCTCAGAGTTAAAGCTCATCGTATAGTTTCCAGATTTGTCTAATACGATAACACCACCACTTCCATTTATCGCTTTTACTTCATCAAGTGCATTTTGTGCCGCTTGCTCTAGAGGTAGTTTTTGATATTTAACTTGGGCTGCAATATTAAATGCGGTCAGCGTTCTAATAAACATTTCACCTGATCCTGTTGCCGATACCGCAACCGTTTCATTATCCGCATAATTACCTGCACCGATAATAGGGGAATCGCCCACACGACCATAACGTTTATTGGTCATTCCACCTGTTGATGTTCCCGCCGCTAAATTACCATGTTGGTCTAATGCAACAGCGCCAACAGTGCCGTATTTATAATCATACATCATCGGATCAGCAAAAAGAGCCGCAGTTTTACCATCATGATCTAATACAACTTGTTCTTTTTCTAATGCTTTTTGTAGTTGTTGCCAACGATATTCAGTACGAAAATAACTCGGATCAACGATGGTTAACCCTTGCTCTTTGGCAAAAAGATCAGCCCCCTGAGAAACCATCATCACATGTGGACTTTTTTCCATTACCGCAATAGCTGCATTAATCGGATTTTTTACTGTGGTAACTCCAGCAACAGCACCCGCTTTGCGCGTTTTACCATCCATAATAGAAGCGTCAAGTTCGTTTCTACCATCGTGAGTAAAAACAGCACCTTTACCAGCATTAAAAAGAGGAGAGTCTTCCATAACATTAATCGATTTTTGTACAGCTTCAATACTGGTACCTCCGCTGTTTAAAACAGCATAGCCAGCATTTAATGCTTCAGTCAGTTTGGCTTTATATTCTTTTTCTTGTTCTGGGGTGATGGTATCTTTAGTTATTGTACCTGCACCACCATGAATAACGAGGCGGATAGGGGATTGTGTATTATTAGCTAAAGCAGAAGATGCAAAAAGAGTACAGAGGGTAAGTGTAGCCAGCTTATAGTTAATGTTTTTCATATAAACCTTCTCTTAATCGGATTGAGTTGTGTATTTGCAGGGAGGTTATTACTTTAATTGTATATTGTTATTTGATATATAATTATTAACTGCAATAATCACTATATAAAAACTTTACCTAATAAGTGGTCTGATGACAGGCAAAAATAACAAATAATTTTAATTTAAATTAATGCTATAATAATCAAACTGTTATATTTAAGGAGTTTTATGCAATTAATTTAAAATTAAACCTTGCAAATAAAATATTAAAATAAAAGTATGTTGGTTATTATTTATTTTTAACGCTGTTAAATTTATAGCAAAATCAAAAAATAGCTAACTCCATCAACATTAAATATGTGACTTCGATCAATTATCGTAACCAAGTGTTATTATTATATTTTGATTTTAATAAAGCTAATGGATGCTAAATTTTATACATTTTGTGTGTTATCTCGAATAATCAAATTTTGATAGTGTATTATGTGATAAAAGTACTACATTAAATTCACACAACACACTATCATATTCTTATTATATTTTATAATTCATATGGTTAACTTTTGTTTTTCTCTTTTTTTATTTTATTTTAATTCGCTTTATATATATAAATGGACTATTTTTAAAGTAGATAAAATAAAATTAAAAATTGTTATTTAACTATTTTCTTACACACAGTAAATCACAAAAAAATTGGGTTATTTATGGCAAAAGGAAGGTTAAATAATTTATATGAAAAATCAAAAAACGAATCGTTTTTTTGTTTACGGCATTATTATTGTTGCAATTATTGCAGCAGGTATTTTTTGGTGGAAAACACAAACACCAGCACTCCCTGATGGGTTTGCTCAAAGTAATGGGAGAATTGAAGCCACTGAAATTGATATTTCAACAAAAACACCAGGAAGAATTGACACTATTTTAGTCAAAGAGGGTGATTTTGTTAAAGCGGGTGAAGTGTTGGCAACAATGGATACTCGTACGTTAAAAGAACAACTTCATGAAGTTCAAGCTCAACTAGAGCAAGCCAAAAGTAGCGTTATGACAGCAGAGTCGGCACTCTCTCAACGTCAAAGTGAACAAGTCGCAGCACAGGCGGTTGTTCGTCAGCGTATTGCGGAGCTTGATGCATCAGTAAAACGCCTTAACCGCTCTCGGGCATTAGTTAAAACAAAAGCGATTTCAATTCAACAACTGGATGATGATATAGCAAGAACCGAAGGGGCTCGTGCTGCTGTTGAAGCTGCAAAAGCACAAGTGACGGCAACCATTGCGGCAATTGATTCGGCAAAGTCTGGAATTATTCAAGCAAAAACTAAAGTTGATGCAGCAACAGCTACCGAACGACGTATTATGGCTGAGTTGGATGATAGTATCTTAAAAGCTCCTCGTAATGGCCGTGTACAATATCGTGTTGCGGAACCCGGTGAAGTGCTAGGCGCTGGCGGTCGAGTGTTAAATATGGTCGATCTTAGTGATGTGTATATGACATTCTTTTTGCCAACTGAAGCCGCTGGGAAAGCTGCCTTAGGCAGTGATGTCCATATTATTTTGGACGCAGCCCCGCATATTGTGATCCCCGCGAAAACCACTTATGTTGCCAGTGTTGCACAGTTTACCCCTAAAACCGTTGAAACTGATAATGAACGTTTGAAGCTAATGTTTCGTGTAAGGGCGAGGATCTCCCCTGAATTACTAGAAAAACACCTTGAATACGTCAAAACTGGTTTACCGGGACGTGCCTATATTCGCTTAGATAATAGCCAACCTTGGCCGACTGATTTAGAGGTGAAATTACCACAATGAGTCAACTAATGAGAACGCAAAGTCATTCTCATATCATTGAATTGACTCATGTATCCCAACATTATGGTGATACCAAAGCACTTGATGATGTGACATTGACTATTCCTGCCGGAAAAATGGTCGGCTTAATAGGCCCGGATGGTGTCGGAAAATCGAGTTTAATTTCTCTTATTTCAGGAGCCAGAGAAATTCAGCAAGGGCAAGTGATGGTACTTAATGGTGATATGAATGATGTTAATCACCGACGAGCTGTTTGCCCCAAAATTGCCTATATGCCACAAGGGTTAGGTAAAAATCTTTATCACACACTTTCTGTTTTTGAAAACGTCGATTTCTTTGGTCGCTTATTTGGTCAATCAAAACAAGAGCGAGAAGAGCGCATCAATGATTTACTTGAAAGTACTGGGCTAGCGCCTTTTAAGGATAGACCTGCGGGTAAGCTGTCTGGTGGTATGAAGCAAAAGCTGGGGCTTTGCTGTGCATTAATTCATGATCCACAATTGTTGATCCTCGATGAACCCACCACAGGGGTTGACCCATTATCACGGGCGCAATTTTGGGAGTTAATTAATCGTATTCGTAAACGCCAAACCAATATGAGCGTATTAGTTGCGACGGCTTATATGGAAGAGGCTGAACGCTTTGATTGGCTAGTTGCAATGGATGCCGGTAAGGTGTTAGCCACTGGTCATGCGGAAGAATTAAAGGCGCAAACGGCGACAGATGAATTAGAAGCCGCTTTTATTGAACTTTTACCGGAAGAAAAACGTAAAAACCATCAAAAAGTGATTATTCCTCCACGGGATAAAAGTGATGACGATATTATCGCCATTGAGGCCAAAGAGTTAACAATGCGCTTTGGGCAGTTTGTTGCTGTTGATCATGTCAGTTTTCGTATTCCTAAAGGAGAAATTTTTGGTTTCCTAGGTTCGAATGGTTGTGGTAAATCCACCACCATGAAAATGCTTACAGGTTTACTTGAGGCAAGTGAAGGGCGCGCTTGGTTATTTGGACAAGAGGTTGATCCAAAAGATATAGAAACCCGTAAACGTGTTGGTTATATGTCGCAAGCATTCTCACTGTATAGTGAATTGACGGTTCGACAAAATTTAGAGCTACATGCCAAACTCTTCCATATCCCTGAACAGGATATTCCTCAACGTATCAAGGAAATGAGTGAGCGTTTTAATCTGACCGATGTGGAAGATATGATGCCTGATGGTTTACCTTTAGGTATTCGACAACGCTTATCGTTAGCGGTTGCTGTGATCCACAAACCAGAAATGCTGATCCTTGATGAACCCACCTCTGGGGTTGACCCTATCGCTCGAGATATGTTCTGGGAGCTGATGGTTGATCTCTCAAGACGTGACGGTGTCACTATTTTTATCTCTACCCACTTTATGAATGAAGCGGCGCGTTGTGACAGAATGTCTCTGATGCATGCTGGAAAAGTGCTAGTAACAGATACTCCCGCTAATTTAGTGAAAAATAGTCAATTTGATACGCTAGAAGAAGTATTTATTGATTATTTGAAAAAAGCATCTGGTGAAACCGAAACGCCCGATATTGAAGATAAACAGCTACAATTGCCCGCCTCTAGTGAAGAAAGTGCGGAAAAAGCGTTAAAACAACGATTTAGTTTACGCCGTTTATTTAGTTATAGCATTCGTGAAGGGATGGAATTACGCCGTGACCCAGTACGCCTTACCTTAGCATTACTAGGCACGGTAATATTGATGTTTATTATGGGTTACGGCATCAGTATGGATGTTGAAAACCTACGCTTTGCCATTATGGATAGAGATCAAACAGGGCTAAGTCAGGCTTATAGTCAAAATCTATCAGGCTCTCGCTATTTTATTGAAAAAGCGCCGATTACCGATTATAACCAACTTGAGCGTCGTCTGCGCAGTGGTGATATTACTGTTGCGATTGAAATTCCGCCTAATTTTGCTCGAGATGTTGCTAAAGGACATAAAGTAAAAATAGGGGTTTGGATTGATGGCGCGATGCCAAATCGTGCAGAAACTGTCCGTGGGTATATTCAGGCAATGCATCTAACTTGGATGTTAGATATGGCCATGCGTCAACCTACCAATATAGTTGATCAATTTTCCCCCATTGATATCGAAACCCGTTATCGTTATAACCCTGATGTAAAAAGTTTACCCGCTATAGTACCTGCGGTTATTCCGTTGTTGTTGATGATGATCCCCGCGATGTTAAGCGCCTTGAGTGTGGTACGTGAAAAAGAGCTAGGCTCTATTATTAATTTATACGTTACTCCAGTCACTAAAGCCGAGTTTTTATTAGGCAAACAGATCCCCTATATTTTATTGGGCATGTTTAACTTTTTTATGCTCTGTGCGCTTTCTGTATTTGTTTTTGGTGTCAGTTTTAAAGGAAGCATGTTAACACTCTCATTAGGGGCGTTGCTTTATATCACTATTGCTACGGGAATGGGACTACTGATTTCTTGTTTTATGAAAAGTCAGATTGCGGCTATTTTTGGTACTTCAATTATTACCTTAATTCCTGCTACGCAATTCTCTGGCATGATCGACCCTGTATCATCATTAGAAGGTATTGGGAAATGGATAGGGCATATTTATCCGACGTCTCACTTTCTTACTATCACTCGAGGAACGTTTTCAAAAGGACTTAACTTATTTGATTTGCCTTGGTCTTTTATTCCGTTACTTATCACGATCCCCATTGTGATTGGGCTGAGTGTCTTTTTCTTGAAAAAGCAGGAGGCTTAAATGTGGCATACCGTACAAAATATTTTTAATTTAGGAATAAAAGAGTTACGAAGTTTATCCCGTGATAAGGCGATGCTGGCATTAATTGTGTTTGCCTTTACCGTATCAATATACTCATCGGCGACTGTAACACCAGGCTCATTACACCATGCGCCGATAGCGGTGGCTGATCAGGATAAATCTCAACTTTCGGCCCGTATTGTCAATAGCTTTTATATGCCTTACTTTTTACCACCTGCAGATATTACTCCCGAGCAGATTGATGGTTTATTAGATAGAGGAGCCTATACTTTTGCGTTAGATATTCCGCCTAATTTTCAGCGTGATCTACTCGCAGGGCGTAAGCCAGAAATTCAAGTCAATATTGATGCAACACGGATGAGTCAAGCTTTCTTAGGAAATAGCTATATTCAAAATATCGTTATGGGGGAAGCGAAAACTTTTCTTGCTAAAGAGCGCACTAACGATCCACTGCCTGTGGATTTAGAAGTTAGAATGAGCTTTAACCCAAACTTAACACAATCTTGGTTTGGCTCTGTTATGGCGATAATCAATAACATTACCATGTTATCTATTGTATTAACCGGGGCGGCACTAATACGAGAGCGAGAGCATGGCACTATTGAGCATTTATTAGTTATGCCTGTCACACCATTTGAGATCATGCTTTCTAAAATATGGTCAATGGGATTGGTGGTATTGTTAGCGTCTGCCATGTCTTTAGTGCTAGTGGTTAAATCACTGCTACATGTGCCGATCGAAGGCTCTGTTTTGTTATTTATGTGTGGGGTCGCGTTAAGTTTATTTGCAACGACATCCATTGGTATTTTCTTAGGCACTATGGCACGCTCAATGCCACAATTTGGTTTATTGATGATTATGGTATTGTTGCCATTAAATATGTTGTCTGGAGGGATGACCTCAAGAGAGAGTATGCCTCAGTTTGTACAAGATGTGATGCAAACTATGCCAACCACACATTTTGTCAGCCTTGCACAAGCGATATTATATAGAGGCGCAGATTTCTCGATTGTTTGGCCTCAATTTATCGTTTTAATTATTATTGGCTCAGTCTTTTTTGCATTGGCACTGTTACGTTTTAGAAAAACGATATCTGCAATGGCTTAGCCGTCTGATAAACCGAAAAAAGAGACTTAAGGCATAAAACGATAACCGATCCCCGTTTCAGTAATTAAGTGCACTGGACAGGTGGGATCGGTTTCTATTTTCTGACGTAGATGCCCCATATAAATTCGCAAATAATGGCTATGCTCTACAAAGTTAGGCCCCCAAACATGCTGCATTAAATGACGTTGAGTTAATACTTTTCCACTATTGTTGACAAGTTCACTGAGTAGACGAAACTCGGTCGGAGTAAAGTGAATGGGTACGCCTTGGCGCGTGACTATTCTTTTAACCCAATCAATAGTGATATCACCAAATGTAAATTGAGTCGTTTCTGTTTCTTGTTTGACAAAGCGACGTAATGAAGCACGAACCCGGGCTAGTAATTCACTCATACCGAAGGGTTTAGTTAAATAATCATCAGCTCCAGCGTCTAAAGCATCAACTTTATCTTGTTCAGAATCTCTGGCGGATAACACAATGATCGGCGTGCTACTCCATTGACGGAAATCTTGAATAAAGTAAAGCCCATCTTTATCAGGTAATCCCAGATCAAGAATGACTAAATCAGGTTTTCTTGATGCTGCCTCTATTAATCCTCGTTGACATTCTGAGGCGTCATGAACACGAAAACCTTCGTTCTCTAATGCAAGGTGAACGAATCGTAAGATCTCTTTTTCATCTTCAACAATCAATATGTTATATGGCGTCACTGTTTTATTTCAATCTCATCAATATTTGGTAGTGATTTTAAAGGTAAAACAAAGTGAAAACTGGCTCCACCTTTTTTATTATTTTCAGCCCAAATTTTACCTTCATGTAAGTGGATAATAGCACTGCAAATGGCAAGACCCAGCCCAACTCCCGGAATGGCGGACTCTTTTACTGCACGTGAAAATTTATTAAAAATAAGCTGCAATTGTTCAGTGGGAATACCTTCGCCTTCATCCCAAACTTCAACATGAATTTGGCTCTCTTCAACCGTGGCTTTTATGCCTAATTTGGTCTGTGATGCGGTATACTTGACTGCATTTTCTAACAAGTTAGTTAACACGCGCTCAATTAACAGACTATCGCAATAGAGTAATAAATCAGCAGGAATATCAATTTTTAATGGGTGTTTATCAAGTAAATAAGAGAGTGAGCGTACTGCACTTCCAGCAATTTCTTGTAGTAAATTCCACTGTAAATTGACTTGGATACCCCCTGATTGAATACGTGCCATATCAAGCAAATTGTTGACTAAGCGGGAGGTTGTCAAAATTTGTTGGCGGATCTGACTAACTTGTTCAGTATGAGCAGAGCCTTCAGCACTTAAGTCTAGAAGAAGAATTTCAGACTGACCAAACAGGACGGTAAGTGGGGTTTTTAGATCATGAGAAAGGGCGGCTAAGAGCGCATTTCTTAATTGTTCTCGTTCTATATTAATACGAGATTGTTCAGCCATTTCCGCCTGCTGTAACCGTTCAAGAGCATTGGCAATTAAGCCATTAAATGTCTGTAAGAGTTGCTGTTGTTCTGGAATAAGTACTTGGCGTAGATTATTTGGCTCAATTGCTAAAATCGCTAATACTTGTTGAGATGCGCTAATAGGGTGTAGCTGATAAGGGACACTAGGTAGGGTGTCTGTTCCTGCACCTGCGATTTGATCTTTATCCCAACACCAACGGGCGATACCACTATCAATAGGAAGTTGTCCCATACCTTCCGCATTGTATGGTGTTAATTCACCATGATGATTAGGCATTAATAAACAAACTTTGGCATTAAAAGCACTTGATAAAAAATGATAACTAGTACGTACCACTTCTTGTAAAGTCAGTGCCCGACTCAGCTCTCGGGTCATTTCAAATAAATGACGAGTGCGTTGTTCTCTATAACGAGCAACCCGGGTTTGATAACGCATTCCCGCAGTTAAATTACCCACCACTAACCCAACAATGAGCATTACGGAAAAAGTCACTAAATACTGCATATCTAATACAGCCAGTGAAAAATGCGGTTGCACAAAGAACAAATCAAAGCTTATCACATTGATTAAAGCAGCAAAAATAGAAGGGCGACGACCAAAAAATAACGCGATAAGAACAACGCCTAATAAATAAAGAGTAACTAAATTCGCCTTATCTAGCGCTAACAAAAAAGTACGTGAAAAGAGCGTAATAGCTAGGCATAAACCAATAGCTGTTAGATAGCCTTTAAGATTTTGGCGCCATTTATCATTTTGTGGCACAAATGTTTTTGTTTTATAACGCGGCTCTTCTTCATTTAAAGCGACACTGATAACATGTAAGTCAGGTGCATAACGCGCTAACCTTTCTGCAAAACGCATGCGGACCCAACGTTTTAACCATTGCCACTTTTGATAGGGGCGTTGACCGATAATCACCTTGCCTAAATTATGCTCTCTGGCATAGCGGATCACCGCTTTTTCCGCTTGATTATCAGAAAGGATCGCCGTTCTTGCTCCTAGGTGTTGTGCTAACTTTAGGGAATGTAAAATAGCACGGCGTTTATGTTCACCTATCTGATGTAGCTTTGGTGTTTCAACATAAATAGCATGCCATTGGCAACCAAAAGCAGCAGCATAACGAGCTGCGGTACGCACTAGTTTATCATTTCTTCCATGAGCACCAAGACAAACCATTAAACTGTCAGTAGTATGCCAAACAGGCGTACCACCTTGGCTATCACGGAATTCTTTTACTTGGGAATCAACGCGATCTGCCATCCGTCTTAGGGCAAGCTCTCGTAATGCAATCAAATTACCTTTACGAAAAAAATGCTCTATTGCACGCTCTGCTTGTCCTGCCAGATAAACTTTGCCTTCATTTAAGCGCTGTTGTAGGTCGTCTGGAGGTAAGTCGACCATAACCACTTCATCGGCATTATCAAAGATATAATCAGGAATAGTCTCTTGAACGCGAATACCTGTAATACTACCAACAATATCATTAAGGCTTTCAATATGTTGTACATTTATGGTGGTTAAAACATCGATGCCCGCATCAAGTAATTCTTCAACATCTTGCCAACGTTTTGGATGGCGACATTTATGTGGATTACTAAAAGCTAATTCATCCATTAAGATCACCGCAGGATGTCTTGCTAAGGCCGCATCTAAATTAAAGGCAGAGAGCTTTCTACCACGATAATGTAATTTTAATGGCGGTAATAACGGTAATCCCTCAAGTTGTTGTGCCGTTTCTTGGCGCTGATGAGTTTCTACAACCCCTGCTAAGACATCAATACCTTGCTGATGTAAACGTTGAGCTTCTTGTAACATGGCGTAGGTTTTACCTACGCCGGCACAGGCACCAAAAAAGATCTTTAATCGTCCTCGATGAGGGGCTCGCGTTAATGCCAGCAAATCATCAGGAGAAGGGCGTTGCCACTGCGGAGCTTGTTCCATTTTATTACCCGCTCACTTTATTGTGTTTTTCTGCACTCAATCTATCAAGTGCCTGATTGAGTTTAAAGACATTCACCACAGGTTCACCTAAAAATGGTATTAATGGCGATGTCGTATTTTCTGTAATTAATTGTGTTATTTCATTTATTGTGAATTGACGTAATAACGCAATATGTGGTGCTTGGTAATAAGCGGCTGCCAATGAAATATGAGGATCAAGCCCACTGGCTGAAGCGGTCACTAAATCAACAGGAACGACTTGATGATTATCAACCCTTTTTTGCCATAAACGAACACCTTCAGCCACTTTCTCGCTTAAGAGTGGATTTGATGTAGCAAGTTGGCTAGCACCTGAAGCCATACTATTATAAGGCATTTCACTTGTCATTGAGGGGCGACCTTGAAAGTAATCGGCTCGATTAAATGCCTGTCCAATCAATTCAGAGCCAATCAGTTTATTGTCCTGATAAACCAGTGAACCATTTGCTTGCCAAGGGAAAAACAATTGAGCTAATCCGGTTATAAATAAAGGATAGGCTAATCCAGTGATAAGTGTCAGTAATACTAACATCACTAAAGATGAACGAAAAAGATGCATAGTATTCTCCTTAAAGCCCAATAATAGCTAAAATCATATCGATGAGTTTAATGCCTAAAAAAGGAACAATTAACCCACTTATTCCGTATAAAGAGAGATTACGGCGTAATAATGAATGAGCAGAAACAGGACGATAATGCACACCTTTCAACGCTAAAGGGATCAAAAAGACGATGATCAGAGCATTAAAAATAACGGCTGATAACATCGCGGATGCTGGGGAGTGTAACCCCATAATATTGAGCATATTCAATTGCGGATATGTCACCGCAAAAGCTGCGGGAATAATGGCAAAATATTTAGCGATATCATTGGCAATACTAAAGGTGGTTAATGCGCCACGGGTCATGAGCATTTGTTTACCAATATGAACAACTTCAATTAATTTGGTGGGGTTCGAGTCCAAATCAACCATATTGCCTGCTTCTTTAGCGGCTTGCGTTCCTGAATTCATAGCCACAGCAACATCGGCTTGCGCTAAAGCCGGCGCATCATTAGTACCATCTCCGGTCATAGCGACAAGTCGGCCTTCTGATTGATATTGACGGATCAACGCCAGTTTAGCCTCTGGAGTGGCTTGCGCAAGAAAATCATCTACACCGGACTCGGCAGCAATGGCCGCCGCAGTAAGATGGTTATCACCAGTGATCATCACGGTTTTAATGCCCATTTGGCGAAGTTGAGCAAAACGCTCTTTGATACCCCCTTTGACGATATCTCTAAGTTCAATCACACCAAGGATATTTTGATTTTCAACTACCACTAATGGCGTAGCACCGGCTGTTGCGACTTGCTCTACTATTGTGGTGACTTCATCGGGAAAATGACTATGACTAACTTCGATATGGCGACGAATAGCATCAACCGAGCCTTTACGTATAATACGCTCGCCAATATTTACGCCACTCATTCTGGTCATCGCTGAGAATGGAACAAAAGAGGCCCCCATTGAAGTTAAATCTCGTTCACGTAAATTAAAGCGCTGTTTGGCTAATATAACAATGCTACGACCCTCAGGTGTTTCATCTGCTAAAGAGCTTAATTGCGCCGCATCTGCCAATTGTTTTTCAGTTATTCCTGATAGAGGAATAAAACGAGAAGCTTGGCGATTACCTAAAGTAATTGTCCCGGTTTTATCGAGTAATAAAACATCAACGTCTCCTGCGGCTTCTACTGCACGTCCACTCGTCGCGATCACATTAGCGTCTAACATCCGGCTCATACCTGCCACACCAATAGAAGAGAGTAGTCCGCCGATGGTTGTAGGGATCAGACAAACTAATAATGCGATTAACGTTACAACAGAAATAACCTCACCATGCTCTTGGAATTGCACGGCAAACACACTAAAAGGATAGAGTGTGGTACAAGCGAATAAAAAGATCAGCGTTAGGGCCGTTAATAAAATAGTTAATGCAATTTCATTCGGCGTTTTTCTGCGTTTAGCCCCTTCCACCATACCAATCATACGATCGAGGAAAGAGTTACCCGCTTCAGCACTACAACGAATAATCAACCAGTCAGATAACACACGAGTCCCTCCAGTAACAGAAGAAAAATCGCCACCTGACTCACGAATAACGGGAGCTGATTCACCGGTGATCGCACTTTCATCAACAGAAGCGCCGCCTTCAATCACTTCACCATCACAAGGAATTACCTCGCCAGCATTGACCAAAACAATATCGCCTTTATGTAATAAAAGTGAATCAATGATTTCTTGGGGAGCGTGAAGATCAGCATGCTGTAAGCGCACCGCTTTAGATTGTTGTTTCGCACCTCGTAAGCTTGCTGCCTGTGCTTTACTACGACTTTCTGCTAAAGATTCAGCAAAATTGGCAAATAGTAGGGTTATCCATAACCAAAGCATGACTTGAAAAGTAAAATGATTATCTGGTGGTAGATACCCCAGTAAAACAGCAAACCAAATACCTGTAGTGAGTAGTGCACCAACATAAACAATAAACATTACCGGATTATGCCATTGCGCTTGAGGGGTGCATTTTTTGATAGCATCCAAGAAAGCTGACATCATTGTTTTTCTATTAAAAAGAGGTGTTTTTTTCATGATCAGTTTCCTTATTTAGCCCATAACAACTGTAAATGCTCAGCAATAGGGCCTAGTGCTAATGCCGGAACAAAGGTGAGTGCACCAATCATTATTACTGTGAGGAACAATAGAAAAATAAATAGCGGTGAAGTAGTGGACAATGTGGCTAAACTTTCAGCTTGGCGTTTTTTTATTGCCAAACTACCGGCGATAGCTAAGACAGGCAACATGACACCAAAACGTCCGACAAGCATAGTGATACCTAATAACAGATTATAAAAAACAGAATTAGCATTCAGTCCGGCGAAAGCACTGCCATTGTTATTAGCAGCTGAAGTAAAAGCGTATAAAACTTCACTAAAACCATGAGGACCAGGATTTAAAATCGCTTCGCGACCTACTTCGCTAAAGAGGGCAAGTGTTGTACCTAATAAGGTGATTGCTAGTGATATTAAAATAGCGACAGCAACCCATTTCATTTCTGCTACACCAATCTTTTTGCCGAGATATTCAGGTGCTCGACCCACCATTAATCCAGCGATAAAAACAGCTAACAAAACATACAGGATCATGCCATAAAAACCAGAACCAACACCGCCAAAGATGACTTCTCCCGTTTGCATTAACCACATAGGAACCATACCTCCTAATGCGGTTAATGAATCATGCATGGCATTTACTGCACCACAAGAAGCCGCTGTAGTGACGGCAACAAATAATGCACTGCCTATTAAGCCAAAGCGACTCTCTTTACCTTCCATATTTAATGAACTATCAGCACCCATTAAAGTAAACTGTGGGTTGCCTCGCCATTCGGCCCAAACGATCACGCTAACCGCAACAATAAAAATCAATGTCATTACCCAAAGTAAGGTATAGCCTTGCCGTTGCGTGCCACTAAGTCGGCCAAAGGCGAAGCATAGCGCGGTAGGTAACAGGAATATGGCAAGCATTTGCAAAAAGTTACTGAATGATGTTGGATTTTCATAAGGATGAGCAGAGTTTGCTGCAAAATAGCCTCCTCCATTCGTTCCTAACAGTTTAATTGCTTCTTGAGAAGCAACGGGGCCCATTGGTAACCATTGCTGATTTTCAAGTCCTTGGCTTAATAGCGCGGGATGGAAATTTTGGATCACGCCTTGGCTAACAAATAACAGTGACCAAATAATGGCTAAAGGTAGTAACAGATATAGGGTAATACGACCAATATCTACCCAAGCATTGCCAATGGAATGGCAAGAAGATTGTGTTAATGCTCTGATCAATACAAAGGCAACAGCGATCCCCGTTGTTGCTGATAAGAAATTTTGTACTGTAAGCCCCATCATTTGACTTAAATAGCTGACAGCTGTTTCACCGCTATAGGCCTGCCAATTGGTATTAGTAATAAAACTAATGGTGGTATTTAATGCTAAATCCCAACTCATATTAGGTGCAAACTGTGGATTTAAGGGTAAATAACCTTGATTAAGTAAAATTACCAATAATAAAAGTGCTCCCATTGAGTTAAAAATTAATAGGGCGAACATATAGTGATACCAGCTCATAGGCTGAATCGCTTTGCCGGCAGGTTTAAAACCACAGCTGCGCCAAATAACCTGTTCTGTTTCGGTTACCCAACGAGGTAAATCACCTTCTATGAGACGAGCAAGATAATTACCAATCATTTTTCCCATGAAAAGGAGGACGGTGAGAAAAACGACAATATAGATCAACGTTGTTGTTGCCATTTTTAAAATGCCTCTGCATGAAACAATACATAAATAAGATAGGCAGTGAGCAAAATAACTAATGCCACAGCACCGAATATCAACATCTGAACTATCCTTTCGCTATTTAGATTGAGTAAGGCTACTGAAAGAGGTGTAAAGATGTTGATAAAAGCGCCATGACCGATGTAAAAAAAGTATAAAAATGCTGACCAAACCTAAATCAAGGCTTAATGGTGGAATATTTTATTACTCAATGGGTTGAAATAATGTTATCCCTTTGTTAGATGTAATAAATGGTCGAATAATCTGCTGATTAAGCAGACTGAAAATACCCCTTCACGAGGAGAGATTGAATGAATGCTATCTATTTAAAGACCAAGTGGTTTTTCTACTTCTTAGGCCTATTAATGGTTTCATCTATCTTTATGGTAAAAGCAATGGCAAATTCTGATAAAGCAGATCTAGTGACACTGGCACAAGAGGGAAACTTGCCAGAATTAAAGCGCCAGATAGCGCAAGGAGAGAATATTGAACAACGAGATATCAAATTGCGTACACCGCTAATGGCGGCTACTCATGCGAATCAAATTGAGGTGGCAAAATACCTGATTGAACAAGGGGCTAACGTCAATGCCCGCGATGCTATCTATGATTCACCTTATCTTTATGCTGGAGCGAGAGGATTGCAGGAAATTTTAGTTTTAACTTTAGCCCATGGCGCAGATCTGAATAGCATCAACCGTTATGGTGGTACGGCATTAATTCCTGCAGCGGAGCGCGGCCATGTTGCCACAGTAAAAACCTTGATTGATGCGGGTGTGGATGTCAATCATGTTAATCGCCTTGGTTGGACTGCGTTAATTGAAGCCATTATTTTAGGTGATGGAAGTCAAAAATATGCAGATATCGTGACGTTGCTGATCGATGGTGGGGCGGATGTTAATTTGGCTGATGGAGCTGGACGTACACCATTAACCTTAGCGAAAGATAAAGGCTATACCAATATCATCAATATTCTTCAACAAGCAGGGGCAAAATAATGTCAGATAAGCAATTTATACAGCAAGCCATTTCGCTTGCTACAGAGAATGTGAAAGTTGGCGGGCGCCCCTTTGGCGCGGTGATCGTGAAAAATGGCCAAGTGATTGCTCATGCTGTTAATCAAATTACAGCGACGAATGATCCAACTGCACATGCAGAATTATTAGCATTACGAGAAGCCGGAAAAGTGTTAGGACGAGCAAAATTGGATGATTGTGTGGTTTATGCCAGTGGTCAACCTTGCCCAATGTGTTTGGCGGCTATGCGTATGGCGGGGATCTCACAAATATTTTATGCTTACTCTAATGATGATGCCCAGCCTTATGGATTATCGACAGCCAGTATTGCTAAGGCGTTAAGAACCCCACCAGAGCAACAAGAAGGATTGCAATTTGTGCAAGTGAAACCTGAAGACGAAAAACAACCGGCACTTTATCAACTTTGGTCTCAACAATCTTAATTAAAAAGAACAGCCCAACAATAAAGCGTTATTTAGGGCTGTTCTTCTTTTTATCGAATCTGTCGATTAGCAAAATAACTGTTTTTCAACAGGAGTAATCGAGAGTAGGGATTGCCAGCTTTTAAGCGTTAACGTTGCTAACATGGCAAGACCTTCATAATAAGGGAATGCCCCTTGTAATGACAATTTCTCTAGATAGCGATAAGCCCAAGGTAATAAATGTTCAGCCAGTAGTTCAGTTAATTTTTCAGGGCGTGTTTCTGCAATCCAGGCCACCATCATCACCATTAAACCAAAGTGATCTTCAGGTTCATTTTGAGTCAAGGCAATATCAATACCATTCTCCAGCATCCATTCGCGTAAATCTAAGGTTGAATCACCAAATAAAACATTCTCATGATCAAGATATACCGATCCCCAAGGTGGTGCAGGTAGTGCATAATGCCCAATAAATAAACGTTGATAGGCTTGTGCTAATGTTTCATCTTGATAGGTAGTTTGCGCCAATAATGAGGCAATGCGTTGTTTTTCTTCTTCAGAGCCATAAGGCCATTCAGCTAACCATTTGCCGCTTGAGAGTAACTCAACAATGTCACTTTTTTCAGTTGGTGGGTAATAGAAAGCAGCACCAATAATACGGGCAGAGAGAGAAATATCTGTAATAACTTGTTGTTCCATAATATTTTTATTATCCGCTGAAATGTATATTATCTATAATAGGTTATTCCCTATATAAACATAATGACTAAGATTAAAAAAGGGTAACACAGTAAAAGAAAACCGCCATTACGGCGGTTTTTAAGGATAAATAGGTTGATTAACCTACAACAGCCATTCCTACTGTCATATGTAAGCCATAGAATACGCCACGACCAATAAATTCACCAACAAACACCAAAATAAAACCTAACACCATTAAAGAAATAGCTGGATTATTTTTGCGTAATAACGGTGCTATCCAACAAGCTAACCCTAATGTTAGGGCAATCAATTTAATGCCCATTAAAAAACCGTAATCAGGAACTAAATCAACAGCTTTTTGTACGGAGGTTTGAATTGAACCCAATTCAAAGCCTTGAGAGGTAGCCACAATAGCACTGATAATAATGGCGATGACACTTAATAGCGGTAATGCACTAATACAATTTAAGTTAAAACCGGCAATACGCATTAACAGTGCCGCTAAAATAGGGCCACCAATAAATGCGGTTAGTACAAAGTTAACTGTGGTATAGCCATTATACCAAGTAGGCACAGTATCAATTTGATAAACTCGCGAAATAGCCGTGATAAATAGCACCGCAAGTATCATGACAACCACTAGCCACAATTTACCTAATGCAGCAGGCATTTTATTTAACACACTAATTAGCCAATATAAGCCACCTAAAGCAAAGAATGTGGCACCACTGGCAATTTCATTACTTAATGATGAATGACCAAAACGGATAAAAGAGTTAAAGGCACGCATTGGGGTTCCCATGTGGATCATGGAGAGTAAAAAACCAATCCCCATTAATAACCACAAACCAAACATGCTGTAATGCACTTTGCGATTTAACGCTTCAGGCAGTTTGCCTGAAAGAATGGCGCAACCCATAATAATAAAGGCGCCAGCCACACTTTGACCAATAACGGTAAAGAACATCAGTGGCCATTCATGTAATCCCATGCCCATCTTAAACCTCCTCTGGGTTAGCCAGATGCCCGGTGGTGTCACCTACAGGTCGGCTATTGGCATTTAATTTAAGTACGATATTCGGTTTAGTGTATTTCGCAGAAGGAAGAGGGGCTATTTCAGCAAGATCACCATATTTAGCGCGTAACTCTTCAATCGGTGCCATATCTAATGCACGTAATGGGCAAGATCCGACACAAATTGGCTTTTTGCCTTCAGCAACACGCTCATAACAGCCATCACATTTGGTCATGTGGCCTTTGACTTCATCAAACTGAGGTGCACCATAAGGACATGCCATATGGCAATAACGACAGCCTATACACACTTCTTCATTCACCACCACAAAACCATCTTCGCGTTTGTGCATGGCGCCACTTGGACAGACTTTTACGCAAGCCGGATCGTCACAGTGGTTACATGAAATAGATAAGTAGTAAGCAAAAACGTTTTGCGTATACACACCATCTTGCTCGGTCCAATCACCACCGGCATATTCATAAATACGACGGAAATTGACCTCAGGGGATAAATTTTTAAAATCCTTGCACGCGAGTTCGCAGGTTTTGCAGCCGGTGCAACGACTTGAATCGATATAAAAACCATATTGCGTTGACATAACCAGACTCCTTACGCCTTGACGACTTCAACAAGATTACTGTGAGAAGGATTACCCTTAGCAAGTGGTGAAGGGCGTTGGGTCGTTAACACGTTAATGCAACCTGCATGATCAATACGGTTACTGTCTGGGTTATACCAAGCCCCTTCACTCAATCCGACAACACCCGGCAAAATACGTGGTGTCACTTTAGCGTTGATACGGACTTCACCGCGATCGTTATAAATACGGACTAAATCGCCGTGTTTGATACCGCGTTTTTTGGCATCAACAGGGTTTATCCAAATTTCTTGTGGACAAGCCGCTTTTAATACATCCACGTTACCGTAAGTTGAGTGGGTACGAGCTTTATAGTGGAAACCCGTCATTTGTAATGGGTATTTATCCATAGCAGGGTCGCCATAGCTTTCAAAACCCGCGGAGTAGATTGGCAGTGGATCAATCACATCGTCTGCCGCTAATTCCCATGTCGCTTTAATTTCAGCTAATTGCGAAGAGTAAATTTCAATTTTACCTGACGGCGTTGTCAGTGGATTGTTGAGTGGATCAGCGCGGAATTCACGGTAAGCCACATGATGGCCTTGTGGATCACGTTTTTTAAAGATGCCTTGTGCCCGAAATTCTTCAAAGGTAGGCAGTTCTGGTAAGTTTTGACGAGATTGCTCATAAAGATGGCGTAGCCACTCTTCTTGGGTACGATTTTCGGTAAATTTCTCACCCACCCCCATACGTTTAGCAATTTCGCTGGTCATTTCATAGATATTGCGACTTTCAAAACGTGGCTTAATCGCTTGGTCAGCGAAAATCACGTAAGCCATATTCCCCGCAGAAGCATCCATACAGAAATCCATTTGCTCTGATGCCGTACAATCTGGCAGTAAGATATCTGCATATTTTGCCGATGCGGTCATATGATTATCGATAACCACAATCATTTCGCATTTTTTATCGTCTTGTAGGATTTCATGAGTACGGTTTATTTCTGAATGTTGGTTAACTAAGCAGTTCCCTGCATAGTTCCATACCATTTTAATAGGTACATCCAGTTTATCTTTACCTCGCACGCCATCACGTGTAGCGGTCATTTCAGGGCCACGTAAAATGGCATCTGTCCACATAAACATAGAAATACTGGTCGTGACAGGATTAGTTAAGGTTGGCATACGGACAAAAGGAATGCTGTAAGAGCCTTCACGGGCACCGGTATTGCCCCCGTTTATTCCCACGTTACCTGTTAAGATAGCGAGCATTGCAATAGCGCGAGAGGCTAATTCGCCATTTGAACGGCGTTGTGGGCCCCAACCTTGAGTAATATAAGCCGGCTTAGCACCGGCGATTTCACGGGCTAATTTGACAATACGTGCCGCGGGAATGCCGGTAATTTGTGCTGCCCATTCTGGGGTTTTGGGTTGACCATCTGCGCCATCACCTAAAATATAGGCTTTATAGTGGGCGTTTTTAGGTGCCCCTTCTGGCATCGTGGTTTCGTCGTAACCTACGCAGTATTTATCTAAGAAGGGTTTATCGACTAAATCTTCTTTGATCATGACATAAGCTAACGCATTAACTAAAGCTGCATCAGTACCTGGACGAATGGGGATCCACTCATCCTCACGACCTGCACCCGTATCAGTATAGCGAGGATCAATAATTATCATGCGAGCATCTGATTTTTCACGAGCTTGCTCAACATAATAAGTTACACCACCGCCACTCATACGTGTTTCGCCGGGATTATTACCAAACATAACAACCAATTTAGTATTTTCGATGTCTGAAGGACTATTGCCGTCAGCCCATCCCCCGTAGGTGTAATTTAAGCCTGCCGCGATCTGCGCAGTACTATAATCGCCATAATGGTTGAGATAACCACCACAGCAATTCATTAAACGGGCAATAAGGGTTGCTCCTGGTGGCCAAGATTTTGTCATGGTGCCACCGAGGGTGCCTGTACCGTAATTTAGATAAATAGATTCATTGCCATAATCTTTTATCAGGCGTTTCATGGTGTCGGAAATAGTATCAAAGGCTTCATCCCAAGAGATACGTTCAAATTTACCTTCACCACGTTTGCCTACGCGTTTCATGGGATAACGTAAGCGATCTGGATTATAAACACGCCGACGCATAGAGCGACCACGTAAGCAAGCTCGTACTTGATGGAACTCGTCGTAAACGTCATTGCCGGTATTGTCTGTTTCAACGTACTTAATTTCGCCATCAACGACATGCATACGCAAGGGACAACGACTACCGCAATTGACGGTACATGCACTCCAGACGACTTTTTCTTTATTGGTAGATGTCGGCGCTGTTTGCTCCGAAGCCATGGCTTGGCTAAAGGGGAGAGATAATCCACCCGCCGTTGCAACTAATCCACCAGCGGCTCCCACTTTGACAAAGCGTCGGCGAGATAGGGGAGTGGAAAGTAACGCCATCTCTTTGATGTTTTTCATACATTACTCACTTAATTATATTTTTAAGAAGAAAAATAAAAAGCTTATATAGAAATTATTGTTATCATTTTTGTTAATAAATAAGCACGCTAACGTAAGATAATAAAACCCAACTGTTAATGTGGATATTACTTACTTATAAAAAGTGGTAGTTGCTTTACATCAAAGAAACATGATTTATTACGAAGGTTATCAATTGTCGCTGTTTTCTTAACCCTATGTATTATTTAAAGTTAATCAATTGATTAACATTGATATATAATTTAATACATATCGATTAATAAGAAAAAATAAACTAAGTAACTAAAATAGCCCAATAGAGTCCAATTTATAATGTGTAATATACAGAATCATTAACTCATTATTTTTATCAATGATTACATCTGTGTTTTTTTTATTATTGTTATTTAACAAGTGTCATTTGATATCGAGTAAACATTAAAAAACGTCGGTTAGCTTGAACTGCGTATCAATAATGTCTTATGTAATAAAACAAATAAACCGTCAATTAACATGGTATTTACAAAATCAGCTGGTTCTAAAATAGAACATTGAAAATCAATGTACTTATAATAGACTGATTTTTCTTACGGTTAACAAATCCCTCATCAGATAAAGATTCGTTTCATCTCTCATTTTCCAGCTATCACAATTGAATTACTGTTAAAAAAATGTGATCTAAGTTGTTCGGATTTGGTTTTGCTTCCGTTTTTGGTTTTTTGTTTTGAATGTTATCGCAAAATCATCGGCTGGATATCCTTATTCTCGTATTAATGATACGGAGGCACTTTATATGTTTTCAGAAGAAAGACGACAGGAAATCTATAGCATTATTAGGGAACAGAAAAAAGTTAAAGTGGCTCAGCTAGCGGAAAGATTCAACGTCACATTAGAAACGATCCGCAGTGATTTGAAATACCTCGAAAATGAAGGGTTGATCAAACGTTGTCATGGTGGCGCCATACTAGGGAAACAAGAAATAAAAAAGATCAGTAAATTTAGTGATAGTTTTGATATCTCATGTTTACTACACGATTTATTGATCGTCAAAGAACATAAAAAGAAAACACCAGAAGGTAAAGTGTGTGTATTAGGCTCTTTTGTGGTGGACATTATTGCTAATGTTGATGCATTTCCTCGTGTAGGGGAATTGGTAAATTCAAAAGGAAACTCAATAGGTCCGGGGGGAAAAGGGACGAATCAAGCCATTTCTGCCAGTTTTTCTGATGCAAAAGTGCATTTAATTACCAAAGTCGGTGAAGATCATTTTAGTAAGTATGCTTATAAATATTTGCAAGAGAGCGGTATTGATTCATTTACTATTTTTCAAACAGAATTAGAGCCAACAGGTAGCTCAATTAGCTATTTAGCAGATAAAACTCAAAATAATATTACGGCTACCTATTTAGGCGCAAATAACACTTTTACCCTGCAAGAGGTCGATATCTCACTGCCTTATATTAGTGAAGCTGACGTGTTATTACTGCAAGGGGAAATTAATATTGATGCTAATGTGAAAGCCGCTTCTTTTGCTCATTCTATTAATAAAACCGTCATACTTAATGTCGCTCCGTATAGCAATGATTTAAAACAACTTTATTTATATGTAGATTTTATTACGTTAAACGCTTACCAAGCTTCAGATTGGTCAGGTATTGAAATTAATACGATTAATGATGCCAAGCAAGCAGTAGAGATTATTGCCGGTAACGAAAAGAAAAAAGTAATTATCTACATAGATGAATTAGGCGTGGTGTATTTTGATGGGAGAAATACTTTTCATATTCCGCCACTACCTTCTCTACGTGTTGATACGATGGCAGCAACAGATGCTTTTAATGGTGCATTTGCCTCAAAAATAGCCGCAGGAGGCACAATGCCAGAAAGTGTTTTATTTGCTAGCGCTTTCTTGTCTGCATTTATAGAACAAAAAGGGGTGACTTCAATGCCTTCACTATCACAAGTACAAGCACGTCTTAAATTAAGAATTGAAGATATTCGACCACAAGTAATCTGCAATGAGAAAAGGTGCATATAATGAAAAAAACTCTCTTAGCTCTGACCCTATGCAGTTCTGTTTTTACTGTTCCTGCTTTTGCACAATGGCCTGAAAAACCTATTACGATTATTGTTCCTTGGGCTGCTGGTGGCAATACCGATACCGTTGCTCGTTTAGCAGCAAAAGGATTACAAGAAGAATTAGGTGTGACGGTTAATGTCGTTAATAAGACCGGAGGAAGTGGCGTTGTTGGACATGATGCTATTAAAAATGCCAAGCCAGATGGTTACACATTAGGTATTGCCACGGTTGAAATTGCGATGATGCATCATCAGGGGATGACTAATTTAACCTACCAAGATTATACCCCGATCACACGTTTAGCGGTAATCTACGGTGGATTACAAGTTGCAAAATCATCGCCTTTTAATAATGCACAAGAAATTATTGATTATGCCAAAGCCAACCCAGGGAAACGGATTATAAGATTTATAATCCGTTGTTTTTTTATTATGGGCATTAAAGCACAAAGCTCAGCACATACAAAGTGGCTGTATAAATACTATATCGTCTTTTCGCCGAAAATTACAAAGGTAGTCAATTTATGCCAGAAAGTACCAGTACAATTAAAGGCAAGCTTTGTTCAGCGAGCCGTAAAACAGGAAAGAAACTATATGTGCTGACCGAATCTGGCATTCTCATCGAAGTTAACCAAGGCGAAAACGCCATTGCCAGATCTTATCCGCCGTTATAATACAGGTGGTATTGTTGATTGTGTGATATTGATAAAAAAAGGAACTGGTTTATACTAATAGTTAATAATAGTTGGTAATGAATGAGGGTTTTAACCATGTCAACGAGTGTAGCTTTAAGTCCTTACTTTGAGGAATTTATCCAAAGTCAGATTAAGAGTGGGCGATACAATAATGCAAGTGAAGTGATCCGTGCAGGACTTCGCGCATTAGAAGAGCAGGAAAATCAATCAAAACTTGCCACACTTCAAACGGCAATCGTTGACGGTATTAATAGTGGTGAAAGTAAAGATGCGAACGCGGTATTTGGTCGGTTAGCCAGTAAGTATGCCACATTAGCTGAGGATAACGGCAACAAATGAAATTGGGCATATCACCGCTAGCAGAACAAGATTTAGAATCGATTGGTGACTGGATAGCAAAGGACAATCCCATTAGGGCTCTGAGTTTTATCGAGGAGCTGTATCAAAAATGTCTACTTATTGCAGAGTCCCCGACCCTCTATGCGGAACGCCCAGAAATTTTACCAGGTTTAAGAAGCTGTACTTATGGCCGATACCTGTTATTTTTCCGCGTACTGGAAGCTGAAGTGCGCATAGAGCGTATACTCCACGGTTCTAGAGACATTCCTGCGCATTTCAGTTAACGATACACAGCGGAACAATGGCTTTTATCGTTGTGGAAAATGGGGAAAACTGCGAGTGAAAAGCCCACCGCCTATTATGGGCTTACTGAGTCATTACCGAATCTGTAAACGGTAAATATGGTCGAATGAAACCAGTGAGGGAGCCTCCACCCATTTCACCACCATCAAAACCTGTTGTCTCTCCGCCCGTTTTACAGGTGGTTATGATTTTGCCATTCACTTTTGGTTAAACGACAAATAACTTCTGTTCTTATTTCGTCTAAATATTCCACATACTGATCTTTAATTATGTGATGATATTTAAATCCACACTTTTCTTGTACTCGCTTCGAGTTTACATTGTCTGCAAAATAGCCACACCATAGATTATCTAATTGTAGAGTCTCAAAGCTATGACGAATAAGCGCTTTCACTGCCTCAGGAATAAGTCCTTGCCCCCAAAAAGGCGTGCCAATCCAATAAGAAATTTCGGCATCATTCTCTCCTATAGGGAAATTGCTTTCATTGCAAAAAGATAAGCCGATTAAACCAATCGCTTTATCATCATCAAGCAATGTGACAGCATAAACTTCATCACGCATAAATATAGTCTGGATAATTTCGGTACTTTCAGCAACACTTTTATGTGCTGGCCAGCCAGCGATAGGGCCTACTCGCTTATCTCTCGCATAATAATAGAGGCTCTCAGCATCTGATATTCGCCATGGACGTAATAATAATCGTTCTGTTTGTAATTTTTTCATACAATTTAGCTCTTTTATAACGTATGTTTCATTATGTTAGGATGATCGTATTTTAAAGAGAGCTAATATAAAACTGAATGGATTAATTAAGGTGTTATCGGTACTTTTGACAACTAAATCCATTAATGCTCTTGTGATTAACATTGAGATCATTAAAAATAAAAACAGTAGCAATATGCAATAGAGTGAATAAGTTATGTTTAGTCAATCATTATTAAAGTTAAATATCCCTTCGGAGTATGCCGTTATCGGTGAAAGCGATATGCATAATGAATTAGGCTATCCATTAGCATTATCATATGTTGTGGTTATTATTTGTTTAGATGGTAGGGGTGTTATTAATATAGATTTTCAAACAAAAACCATTAAAGCGAATGATATAGTGATACTCGGTGATGATAGAATGGTCACATTGCAACGTAAATCAGCTAATTTTCGTATTTTTTATTGTTTTCTTAAGAAATCTTTTGCCTCTGAGATCGCTTATGCACTTTCAAATAGTTTGTTTACATTTTTGCATGAAAACCCCATTTGTCGCCCTTCAACGGCTCACTTAAACGCTATAAACAATTGGGTGGAACAATTAAAATATATAGATAAAAGTTATACTGATCATAGAAAGTTAATGTTGAGAGGGCAGTTACAAAATCTTTTTTTTGCGATAACAGAATTAATACCATCTCATTATTCATTATCTAAAAAAGAATTTAGCCGTAAAGAGCACTTATGTTGGCAATTTTGGGAGTTAGTTATAAAACATAGCCACCAGCACAGAGACGTTGCCTATTATGCAAATCGCCTTAGCATCACACCGTTTTATCTATCACAGCTCACTAAACAATATTTTAATGATGTTCCTAAGACGCTGATTAATAGGCAAGTAATTCTTAAAATAAAAGCGTTATTGACGCACACTACGCTATCAGTAAATGAGATCGCCATAAAACTCCATTTTGACGATCCCTCATATCTATGCCGTTATTTTAAGCGCGAGACTGATTGTTCCTTATCTGGATATCGCCAACAATATCAACGGCAATAAAATATATTAAACAGCTATTCTTTTTTCACTGTAATTCATACCTTGCAGCATACAAAGCCAAGCTAGTACAGCGATCCCCATTAAAATAGCGAATAACGAAATAGGGGGCAAGAATGTAAGGATATAACCACTAGCAAGTGGATTTAATGCAGCACCTAACCAACCTAAAGATTGTGCAGAGAAATAACTTGCTTTCATTCCTAATGGCGCAATATTATCGATCATCATATACTCACCAGGTGCATAAATCAGTTCACCAAAGGTAAATATTGCTATCGCAATTGCCCAGAAAATTAAATTATCACCCGCCAGCATAAAGCCTGCTAATCCTAAGATAAAAAAGAAAGTACCTAAGGTCATTAATTTACGTAGTCTTTCAGCAACCACTTGTTTACCGACGATATATTGTAATGAAACGACAATGGCCGCATTGACGGGGAGGATCACCGCAATGGTAGATTCAGCCAATTTAGCATCATAAACAACTAAAAGGTATTGTGAAATACAAGAAGCAAATGTACCAAAAGTTAATGTGCCAAAAAAAGTTGAAAGCACAAACCAGCCTAATGCCTTATCTTTTAGCATTATTCTCGGATCCCACTTTACACTATTTTCTTCTGTGGAATGGTCTACCACTGAACGTTGCACAAAACATTGGATCATAAATAAAGGAATACTGGCGGATATTGCCGCTAACCAAAAAGGTAATTGGGTACCATACATTAATAATAATGTGCCAATAGGTGGGCCAACCGTCCAGCCGATATTAATAAAAGTATAGTTTAGTGAAAATATTTTTGGCTTTGCTGATATTGATAAAGTTTCAGAAAAATAAGCTTTCAATACCGTAGAAAAGACTAAATAGGAACAGTTAATAATTGAGAAAAAGATAACCACTAAAATAGTACTATTGACCATTGGGATGGCAGCAAATGCGATAATAAAGGTAATAATAGAAAAAACCATATAACGTTTTTTTTCAAATTTATCTGCCAGCATACCAAAAGCAAGGCTAAATACTATCCCCGTAGTCAGTGCGATAGACATGGCGATCCCAATATCATCAACAGGCAATTTATATTGTCGTGATAGGTATATCGCCATAAAAGGCAGTGTTGCACCTCTTCCTATGGTCAGAATAAGTGATGAAAAGAGTAGTGCAGTGGTAGAACGAGATTTTTTTGAGAACATATTATCATTTTAATTATTTGTATTAATGGATTATTGTTGTGTTTGGTTATTTTCTGGTGAAAATTGTCTAGCTGTATATTTATACATAACTTATAAATAACTGTATAGAGATAAAAGCTAGAAAATAATTTTTTTTAACTACTACCTATTTTATTATCCCATTTTTGATAACACTGTTTGCCAAAAGTATCTCTATAACAAGAAGTTAGTTTTCTCTAGACTAAATAGTTTGATATAACCCGATTTAGCTAAGAGGCAAATTATGTCTATTATTCATCTTGAATTTGAAAAGCCTATTGTTGAATTAGACGAGAAAATAGATGCATTACTTGCATTCAAACAGTCTCAAGATGAAACAACGGCAGTTGATATAGACGAAGAAATCGCCAAACTTCGCCAGAAAAGTCTTTCATTAACACGCTCTATATTTTCTGATTTAGGGGATTGGGAGATAGTACAGTTAGCTCGTCATCCTATGCGCCCTTATACATTAGATTATATCAAGGCTATTTTTACTGATTTCCAAGAGTTGTCCGGCGATCGCGCTTATGCTGATGATAAAGCAATTGTTGCAGGATTAGCGCGTTTAGATAGAAAACCAGTGATGATTATCGGTCAACAAAAAGGGCGAGATACTAAAGAGAAAGTAAAAAGAAACTTTGGTATGCCATCACCAGAAGGTTATCGGAAAGCATTACGCCTTATGAAAATGGCTGAACGCTTCCATTTACCCGTGATTATTTTTATTGATTCCGCGGGTGCTTATCCGGGGGTTGGCGCTGAAGAGCGGGGCCAATCAGAAGCCATCGCACGAAATATTCTTGAAATGTCTCGATTAAAAACACCGATAATTTGTACGATAACAGGGGAAGGATTTTCTGGTGGTGCATTAGCAATAGGGGTAGGGGATCGAGTAAATATGTTGCGATATAGTACTTATGCTGCCATATCGCCCGAAGGCTGTGCCTCTATTTTATGGAAAAATGCTGATAAAGCACCTATTGCCGCCCAAACGATGGGAATGACGGCACCTAAATTACAGGCATTGGGTATTATAGACTCGATTATTCCTGAACCATTGGGAGGCGCACATCGCCACTACCAGCAAGCGGCTGAATTCGTAAAAAAACAGCTCCTCGCAGATTTAACAGAATTGAATAGTTATTCTAAAGAAGAACTGCTTGAGAAACGTTATCAAAAATTAATGTCCTATGGTTATTGTTAATTCTTTTCAAGTGAGAGAGCAATCAATGTTACACTGCCTATATTCAATACTCCCCATATAGGCAGTATTTTTATGTCAATTGACCTTAATTTATTACGTATTTTTTCTGCGGTTGCAGAGCAAGCACAGTTTGCCAGTGCTGCACGATCGCTTTCTATGCCAACATCTAATGTCAGTAGGGCAATAAAACAGCTAGAACAACAGCTTAACTGCCGATTAATTGATAGAACCACGCGAAAAATGCGTTTAACTGAGCAAGGGAAAGTCTTGTATCAGCAAGCCAAAAAAACCTTATATGAACTAGATAATGTTGTAGAACATATAACGAGTGATGGCCCATTAACAGGAACCTTTAGACTCACGATACCCAGTGAATATGGTAGTGAGTTACTTGCCGATATTTTAGCGGATTTTGCTGCGCTTAATCCTAACTTAACCATTCAGTGTGATACGCAGCTAATGCCAAGAAATGTTATAGAAGATGATATTGATTTACTCCTAACATTTCATCGTGGCAAATTAGCCGATAGTAGCTACCATTCACGTCTCATAAAGTCGTGGCGTAGTATTGTTGTCGCCTCTGAGAGCTTATTAGCAAAAACGGGTATCCCTACAGATATTGAACAACTAAGCCAATTACCTTGTATTTCCAGTTTAAGTGCATTAGAAGGGCAACCGTGGATCTTTATTGATAAAGAGCAGAACCCTGTAAAAGTGACAATTAATAGCTGTTATCGTGTAAATAGTGCTATCTTAGCCAAAGCTGCCGTATTAAAAGGTTTAGGTTTTGCTATTTTAGCTGAACATTGTTGCCTTGATGCGATAAAGGCAGGCAAATTGCGAGCTATTTCTTTTCCTCAACAGCCCGCATCAATTAGTTTAGTCGCGATATATGCAAGTCGTCGTTCGCTTTCACGTAATTCATGAAGATAGAGCATTACAACAATTACAATCGTTACTTCTCGCGGGTAATAAAAGTAACGCTTGGTCAGTTAATCAACCAGAATTAATGAGTATATTGATCTATCATGGTATGCATGCGGCAGTGGATAACTTAGACCATAGTAAAGAATATACCAAGAACACCTTGGGTCAGTTACTCTATCAACGATTCATTCAATTACTAAAGAACTAATTTATTAATATAATTAGCTTTTTTAGTTAAATGCATCACATGAAGTCACAGTAATTATCCATTCTAGTGACATTGTCACTTTTTTTTATAAAATAAGGCCTAAGGATCTCAATACAGCTATCCTTAGGCTTTTGGCTTATCGACGGCGATTAAAAAGCATTAAACAAATAAAATAACTGCCTCCTAAAATAGCGACTAATGTCCCAGCGGCAATTTGTGCAGGATAGATTAATACTTGTCCTAACCAATCAGCCCAAATTAGTAATGTGGCACCAATGAGTCCCGATACAATTAATTGTGATTTGATTTTCTGAGCACCGATTAATATCGCCATATGAGGAGCGACTAAACCAATAAAGGCAATAGGGCCAACTGTTGATGTGACTAGTGCACATAACAAAGAAACGATGATCAACAAAATAATACTGGCATGTTCTGTATGTAATCCACGAGCTAAAGCAAAGTTTCTACCTACAGAAATTAATGTCAACCAGCGCGTCAGCAATAAAACAAGACCAACGATAAACGTGATCGCCAATGAAAAATAGATAGCTTGAGAGGCGGTGACACGATAAGTCGAGCCGGATAACCACAATAATATTTTATAGCTACTCAAGGAACCTTTAGCTAAGAAAAATTGTATTAATGCCTCCAAACTGGCGGTTAATGCAATCCCCGTCAATATTAAGCTTGCGGGCGCATATTGATGTCTTTTACCTAAGACCAATAAGGCGAACATAACAGCACCACTACCTAGTAATGCGATCCCCCATTGTGATGTTTGTAATGTGTTACCCAAAATTAAGCTTGAAAAGACTAACGCGAAGGTTGCTCCTGATGAAACCCCTAAAATATCAGGGCTTGCTAATGGGTTATAGATTAAACGTTGTAAAATAACCCCCGCAATCGCTAATGCAATACCTGCAAATAATGCGGTTAATAAACGCGGAAAGCGTAAAGACCATTGATAAATCGAAGGTATTTCCCACTGCCATTGATGACCATTAATCTTAATAAAGAGTGTTAACATTAAACCCAATATCAATAATGTAGTTATTCCTATTAGTGTATAAATAGATAGTTTTTTAGTCTGCGAAATAAGGGTAATAGAGAGTTGATCTTCAGCTTGCATTTTCTTACGGCTAAACCAGATTAATGCTGGAGCACCAATTGCTGCGGTTGTAACACCACTTGGAATAACCGTATTCAGCCATTGGCCTATTAAAATGGCCAGACTATCGGTAATAAGCAATAAGCATATTCCCATAACACCACTGGCAATAAGCTCTTGGCGTGCGGTTCTTGCTCCCATTGTTCTGACTATATTAGGTGCGAGTAAACCAATAAAACTAATTACACCAACAACAGTAATAGATACAGAAACTAACCAATTACTTAATATAATAAAAAATGCAAATACGGGTAAAACTGAAAGCCCTCGAGCAGTGGCTCCTTCATGACCTAGACGTAATAAGGTAAGAATTCGAGGTGCAAAAATAATAATAAGTAATACAGGTGTTATACGTGGCAATAACCACAGGAATTTATCCCACCCATTTTGAGCTAAATCACCCGCACCCCACATAAATATATTCTGAGCAAATTGTGTGTTCAGCGTTATTAACGCGGTAGCAATTGCGCCTAATAAAATATTGACAACCATGCCTGAAACAACAAGTGGTAAGCCAGTCATATTGCGGATACCTGCAATAATAATAACCAGACTAAATGCCACTAATGCACCGATTGTAGCAGCAATTACACTATAATCAGCAACCCAATGGGTAAACCAGATATTAATGATAACTAACGCCAACCATGCTCCTGATGAAGTGCCTAAAGTAAGAGGAGAGGTAAGGTTATTTTGTGTCAATTGCTGCATTAAACTTCCTACGATCCCGAATAATCCACCAATGACGATGGTCATAGCTAAACGGGGTAATTGTGCATGTAAGAAAAATACATCAGCGAAAGGAGTGGTTACTTTAGGGTGTATTAATAAATAAAGTTGATGAGCTAAAGAAAGAGAATTATCAACTTGTAAATTAATCATTCCTAATAGCAAAATAGCTAACAAATAGAACAACGTTTGCTTAGTTTTCATTATTAGGGGCCACTTCTAATAGACTTTCAGTAATTGCTTCTGCCATTAAGGAGAGCGATGTCACTCCACCATAGTTCCAAACAGGAGAGACAGAATGAAAATGGCCATTTTGCATAAATGGCATAGCTTGCCATAACACAGATTGCGATAATTTAGAGGCTTCAGGGAAAGGGAGCATATAGAGAACATACCCTGATGAAATAGATTGCAATATATTCATTCTGCGCTGTTCAATACCCCATGCTTGAGGAGGCAATAGAATCGAGGATTTTAATCCAAGTCTATTTAGAACATATTGTGTAGTAGAATTCTCAGTATATAAAAAAATGGATGTTAAGGTAGAAAAACGGATCACTTCCACTTCGGGTAAAGAAATAAATGCTTGCTGCAGTTTTCGTTTTAATAGCTTGAATTTTTCGTCCAATTCAGCCATTTTTTGTTCTGATAATGCTTGTTTACCAAATAGGATCGCCAAGGTTTTAAAATGAGCTAAAGCGACTTCAGCGGCGTTATCTTGACGAGAAAAATTAGGCAAATAAACCACAGGCGCAATAGATCTTAGTACAGGTAATAAATCTTGCTGTGTACTTGAAGCTACAATCACATCTGGTTGTAAACTTGCTATTTTTTCTAAATTAGGTTCGGCACGCATGCCCACTTCTTCAATGGTATTTGGTGCAATAGGATAGGTTACCCATTGGTTATAACCCATAATTTCAGTTGCACCTACGGGAATAACATCAAGCGTCAGTATTTGTTCAAGCAAATCCCAATCCAATACGACGACACGTTGTGGTATCACTTGTTGTTGCTCAGGTTGAGGTGCTGAAGCATAAGTCGTCACAGAAAATAGAGCAATAAAGAAAGAAAAACAGCAGAATTTTAATATATTAGCAATAATTATACGCATACTACCGCCACTTTATACTGTTGTATGTCAGTATTATCAGGGTGTTCTATTAGCTTAATAGGTGTTTCATAAAGTGCAGATAATCTTTGCTCATCTAAGAGTAGCGATGCTTCACCCGCAAAAGCGATTTTGCCTTTTTTAAGCGCAATAATATGGCTGGCATAACGTAACGCCAAATTAAGATCATGTAAAATAACTATAATGCCAACTTGTTGAGTTTTATTTAATTCACTCAACAATGCCATTAATTGATATTGATGTTGTATATCTAATGCTGAGGTAGGTTCATCTAAAATAAGAATTGGTGATTGCTGTGCTAATAACATTGCAACCCAAGCACGTTGACGTTCACCACCTGATAAATCATCAGCTAATGTTTCGGCAAAAGGTAATACACCTGCTTTTTGCATTGAATTTGTGATTATCTCATCATCAATATTATTCCAACGGCTCAATGTACCTCGCCAAGGGAAACGCCCCAAGCGGACTAATTCTCTTACAGTTAAACCTGCCGAAGCGGGTAATTTTTGTGGTAAAAAAGCAATTTGTTTCGCTAGCTCACGTGGCTTATAGTGGCTTATCTTGCGATTATTTAACGTAATGTTTCCGCTATCTGGGGTGTGTTGCCCAGATAATAAGCTGACTAGCGTTGATTTTCCTGAACCATTGTGACCGAGCACAATCGTTAATCCACAATTAGAAATAGCGAGAGAGGGGATCGAGAGAATAGTTCGTCCACCCCGATCGACTTGAATATTCGATAACTCAAACATAATGACTCATTTATAAAATAACACTTGGCTTCTGGGTTGAGAGCCAACCCAAAAGCAGAAAATAAAGATGATTACCAACGGTATTTGGCATTAATTAATACCGAACGAGATTGACCATAATAACAATAGTAATCGCAACCTGAGATATACTCTTTATCAAGAATATTGTTGATATTTAACTGTAATTGCCACTGTTTATTCAGGTTATAGGTGGCAGCCATATCCCATAATGTTGCACTTGGTACGGTTAAATTACTGCTTTTGGGATTATCTTTTGATTTACCTAAATAGCGAACACCCGTTCCTAAGGTAAGATCTTGTGTCGCTGTAATAGGGATGGTATAGCTTCCCCAAGCTGAAGCCATATTTTTAGGGATAAGTGCCGCCTGTCGTTTACCTTGGTTACCAGTATCATCTGTTTGCATATCTGTATAAGTGTAATTTGCTTTAAACGTTAAACGTTCTGTTAATTGCAATTCACTACTTAACTCAACACCTTTTGAGGTCACTTTACCGGTTTGTGTTGCTACAAATGTATCGGGGTTAGTAACCAGTGCATTTTTCTGTGTGATATCAAACCAAGCTACATTAAAGTAACCATCGATAAAATCAGGGGTATATTTTATACCAGCCTCAATTTGGTCACCTTTTAGTGGTTTATAAAGATCATTCGTTGCAGGATCGATAGTACTCATTACCTCAAATGATTCAGAGTAACTGATATAAGGAGAGAGCCCATTATCCGCTAAATACATTAATCCAGCATTAAGACTAAATTCGTTATCAGTACGTGATTTATCATTATTTTGCTGGTGTGTTTTATTCTCTGTTTTTACCCAGTCTTGGCGAACACCAACGACACCAATCCAACGACTATCAAATTTAGTCTGATATTGAGAATAAAGACTGTATTGTGTCTTATCGATGGTACGATTGGCGTTATTAGCCGGATCAAGGGGGGTATATTTACCATAGACCGGATGCCAAGGGTTAATTGAACCAAAGTTATAGTTGTCTTGCTCTTCACCTTTAGTTTGGTGATATTGAACTTCAATACCGGCTAATAACGTATGCTCAAAATTATCTGTATCCCATTCACCAACGACATTATTATCAAATGTTATGCTTTGGTTTTTACCATCACGAAATACAATTCCTCGTCCATATTCACTCGCATTATCAGGTTTTGCGCTAGGGAATGCGTAAACACTACGTAAAAAGAGATCGTTATAACCATAATTTAAACGTTGAGAAAAACGCCAAACATCATTGATATTATGATCGAGTAAATAGCCTAATGAAATTTGTGTACGTTTATATTTATCGTAACCTGGTTCCCCCAAATTGGTAGAGGGCTTAATTTTACCAAAAGGTGAAGAAGTTAATGTGCCAGCAGCAGGGAAGAATGGATTTGTCGGCGTGCCATCATCATGAAGGTAAGTTGCCATCAATGTTAACATAGTGTCATCAGATAGATTTATCGCCATGCTAGGAGCAAGATAGATACGTTGATTATCCGTCCCATCAAGTTCGCCATCCGCTTTTTTCATTAAACCAACAAGGCGATAACGTACATGATTATCATCACTCACAGTTGAAACATCAAAACCTAAACCCCGCTGATCGTTATTACCAACCTCCAGAAACACTTCATTCTTAGGGGTAAAACTGGGTTTTTTCTGTACCACATTAATGGCGCCACCCGGTGTTGATTCACCAAATAGTACTGCGGATGATCCTTTTACCACTTCAATTTTTTCAAATCCATAAGGTTCCAATAACCACGTATAGTACCCATCACGAAAAAGTCGACTGTTATCTAAATAAGTCGCAGCTTCAAAACCACGCACACGCAACCAATCGGTATCGTTATCAGCACCATAAGGCTGGGAGGCAACACCAGAAGTATAACGTAATGCTTCATCTAGTTTTTGTGGCGCATGTGTTTCTAGATCTTGTTGAGAAACCACAGAAACCGATTTTGGTGTTTCTTGCAAACTGGTATTAATTTTTAGTGCTTGAGCGCTAACAACCAGTTTTTCAACTTGTTCTGTAGACGTTTCATTTGCTAAAGCGTGTGTCGTTAAAGCGAAGGGAACTGTGGCAAAGCAGAGTAATGCCAACGGTTTCAATTTAAAATTACAAAAATAAATCACAATATTTCACCAAATAATAATCATTACTATTATCAATATTATTCATCCAAATGATTATAAGGTAAATTAAATTATGCAATAATTTTGTAAAAGAGTATTTAACAAACATAAAAAACTAACCATTGCGCCACAATAGTCAAAGAATAGAATATAAATACTACTTTAGGGTTATAATTCTTGGAGGCATCATTTGATGATAATGTATAAAGAGGCCTGATATTACTATCAGGCCTTTAATCTTAAAACCGTTGTTGATAGTGGTGAAGTCGTTAAATAAATCCCCAATAATACCAATATATTGAACAGGTAGTTTAAGTATGGCTACCTGTTTTGTATATTTTTCATTATGTTACTAGGATTGCTTCCATATAAGAGTCAAGACAATTTTCTATTCACTTTTATTTATTGAGATAATGCTATGCCGTGGACTTTTTCACATCCTGCCGTCGTTTTTCCTTTAAAACAGTCTCGGATTGGCAAGCACCTTAACTTGCCTGCATTAGTGGTAGGAAGCACTTCACCTGACTTACTCTACTCTTTTGGTTTATATCAATCAGCCACCACAGCACATAATTTAGTGGGGTGGTTCTATACTGCGTTTCCTTTTTGTCTTTTAGTTTTTATCTTTAATTATTGGCTAAGAAATCCACTAAAAACCGTGTCACCCATTCCACTAGATAACTCAATAAGGTTAAATTGGCGTGATTTAAGTCTATTTGTTATTTCTCTGTATCTCGGTGCTGTGACTCATATTGTATGGGATTCTTTCACTCATGAAACAGGCACTGCTGTCAGAATTTTTTCTATCCTACAAACTCAATTACTGCAGGGAATGACCAATAGCCAAGAACTGACTATTTATAAACTATTACAGCACTTGGGCTCTGTATTAGGACTTATTTATCTTTGTTGGAAATATGTGCAGTATCAGCGAAAACAAGAGAGTAATATACAGATAAGAAATCGTCTTAAATTGTTTCGTCTAGTAGGTATCGGATTAATATCAGGGTTATGTGCATTCCCGTTAGCATGGCAAAATGCCGATAAAGGAGAGGGGATTAATGTTAATCGATTTATTTTCCTTGAGCTTTCTTTAGCTGTGCCTTTTTTCTTTGGATTGATGATAATTTTAGGATTATGGTTATATGCTAAGCAGAAAAAACAACTCTTTTAGTCAGCATAATAAAAATAATAATTAACCCCCAATATTTATTGGGGGCTTTATTTTAGTACAGAAAATCTAGTGAGTTAATGGTGAGCAAACCATTGTTCAACTTCTTCATAGCTACCCGTATAGATAATTTTATCTTGTTTTTTACTTAACTGGTAACGATACATAGGATCGTAATATTCTTTTAGTAAAGGCGATAACCATGAAAAATGCACTTCTGTATTCGCACTTATTTTTTGTGCGGCTAAAGCATTATCAAGTAATTGGGTTAACTCCGCGGCTCTTTGAGCACCTAATCGACGTCGAATAGCATACAATCCATGATGCAAATAATCACTGTATTCTTGCCAACCTTTTTCTTCACCATAGGCTTCAATAAAGTCATGAGTCATACGATCAAAATATTCTTCTTTGAGTCTTGCCATACGTCGCTCAAATGGATCATCCACCACAACCAAACGGGCTGTTGCCATTTGTATACGCAAACTTTCCGGTAAACCATTAGCACCAATAGCACGACCTTCGTCTTCAAGTACCCAGCGCGAATGATAGGGGGATTTTTTTAACATATCGACAGCAAGGTAATTTTCGAAAGTCGCTTGAGCAAATTGAGCCTCAACGGTGCGACCAAATGAGGAGCCTCGATGATGAGCGAATCCTTCTAAATCAATTCCTTCTGGTAAAGAGCGTACTAAGGTTGTTTTACCATTACCGGTACAACCACCAATTAAGATAATAGGGCGTTGTACTAGCTCATTGGTCATTTCGATCGTCGCTTGTCTTAACGCTTTATACCCACCTTCAATTAAAGGGTAATCGATGCCTATTTCAGCTAACCATTTTTGAACAATGTGTGAACGCATACCGCCACGAGCACAGCAAATAAATCCGGAAGGAAAACGCTCGCAAGCCTCGCGCCAAGCAGCAACACGATGTGCTTTTATCTCGCCTTTAACTAATTGATGCCCCAACTCTACCGCTTTTTGAGAGCCATGTTGTTTGTAGCAAGTCCCTACAGCCGCACGCTCTTCATTATTCATTAAAGGTAGATTTATTGCGTTGGGCATCGCTCCTTGATTGAATTCTATTGGCGCACGAACATCAATAATAGGTGTTTCATTGGCAAGGAGTTGGCGTATATTTTGAGCAGAAAGCGTTGTTCCCATAATAAAAACTATAATATCTAAACAGGCAGAAAGATTGTCTACTATACTCTTAAAATTACCTAATAGCACACACAGAGCACGTTTTTGTGAGTAATAAAATCAAACTTTATTTAACCAGCACTGCGGCATTATTTTGAAAAGCGTATTTAAAATAAAGAAAATTGAATTGATCATAAATAATTCAACTACAATAACCTTATGCTATTTTTAGCAAAATAATATAAGTCACTTTATTACAACTAAAAATATTATAATATTGATAGCTATGAATGGATTTAATCATAAAATGATAGGTGTATTACCTTGAACTTAATAAAAAAACATCATCGAATTATCAGCTTAACTGTGATGACTGTATTGTTGACGGGCTGTTCACAAGGGCATTCTCCTTTTATTCCCATGCTAGGTGCTTATTTTCCCTATTGGATGTTATGTACATTTATTGGCCTACTAGGCGCTTTTTGTATACGGGTTTTACTTATCTACTGGGGAATTGATGATAAATTGCCAGTACCTTTGTTATTTTATTTTGCGATTATGTTATCAATTTCTTTAACTATCTCCTTACTTTATTTTACTTATTAAACTATGGATAAAAAAATTAAAAAAAGCCTAGCGCGCGTGATCACCATTATTGTTTTTTTGATAACGCTCATTTTATTATGGCAAAGTATTCATATATCGGCATTAAATCCTCTTAGTGAAGATGCCATCATTGATGCAAATAAAATTAATATCTCAGCCTCTGTACCTGGACGCATTGCCGCTGTTTATGTCAAAGAAAATAGTAAAGTCAAAAAAGGCGATTTACTGTTTACACTTGATCCAACTATGTACGCACTAAGGGTAGAGCAAGCTAAAGAGCAACTACAGATTGCCCAAGCGACATTAAGCAATAAGCAGCGTATTATTATTGCGGAAACATCCAATTCAGAAGTGGCACAAGAGCAAATAAAACGTGCACAGGTCAATTTATCATTAGCCACACAATCATTAAATCGATTAGAACCTTTATTAGCAAAAGGTTTTGTTACGGCACAACAAGTCGATGATGCTAGGACGTTAAAACATGATGCTGAAGTGACATTAAAACAAGCACAGAAACAGAACGTGGCATCTGAAGCGCTTATTAATAATACCGATTCAGAAGAAGCATTAGTCAAATCATTAAAAACATCCCTTGCCATGGCGGAGTGGGAGTTAAGTAATACTGAGGTAAGGGCGCCAAGTAATGGATATATCGCCGGCATCGTTTTATCTCCCGGTGAGTTTATTTTGTCAGGGCAGTCTGTTTTTACCTTAATTGATTCTGATACTTGGTTTGCTTCGGCCTATTTTAAAGAGACAGATTTAAATAATATAAAAATTGGTAGCTGTGTGGTGATTTACTCCATGATTGATAATCAACACCCCATTAAAGGTAAAGTTGAAGGAATTAGTCGGGGAGTCATGTCGACCGATCTGATTAATATTCCAAGAGACTTACCTTATGTACCTAAATCATTAAATTGGGTTCGGGTTGAGCAGCGTTTTCCTGTCAAAGTCATTATTACTGAACCACCAGAAGCACTCATGCGCATCGGGGCCACTGCTACTGTAAATATTGTACCTAACGATGATGACTGTTAAATCTTCGCTGATAGCAAAACAAGTCAAACAAGATTTATTACCTTTTGACTATCGGTTCGCCACTACGTGGCGCATAGCGTTACTGTGTGCCTTAATGGCCGTGATCGCTATGGTTTATGAAATCCCTGAATCAGCAATCAGCTGTTATTTAATTATCTATTTGATTAAAGCGGATGCGGTACAAAATATATTACTCTCCCTTGGGGTCATTATTTTATGCTCCATTGTGGTTGGTGTAGCGTTAGTACTGTTTAATCTCACTATTCAAAATATTATTTTACGCTTCTTTTTTATGGCTTTTTTCTCAGCCATTTTTATGTATTTAGCTTCAGCAAGTAGTCTCGGTGATATAGGCAATTTAGTTGCTTTGGTGATCGCCTTTTTAATGACGCTAATTGAAGATATCCCATTTGGTGATGCTGCAACCAGAGGATTGCTTTATGCGTTATTAATGGCCGTTTCGCCGATGCTATTGGTGATTGTATTCAATTATTTTTTTGGTATTAGCCCACGGAAATTACTGCTTAATAAAATTTCAACGCGGTTTATGGCAGCCCATGATTTTTTCTTAGGGAAAAAAACTAACCAGATAACACTAAGTGAAATACTAGGAACACAAGCAGAATGCCAACGTTATTTGATGGTTATGAAAATCCTTTATCTATTAGGTAAAGAAGATATCCAATGGCTAGAAAACATGGTTGATAACTCCTATGCAATATTAGTTATGTCAATAACAATGGATGACAATACCCCAACATCGTTACGTTTTATGTTAGCGAAAAGATGTAAATATATTGCGGACTGTTTTGCCAATCACTCGTTAGATAACATTAAAGATAGTGTGCAACGTATTCAGCCAATAAAGAGAATCGCTTTATTGGATAAATTTAATACTATTTTGCTAACAAAACGAACCACTAAACCCATTAAAAAAGCCACACCCTTTTTTGTAAGCGATGCATTTAGTAATCCTAATCATAAATACTTCGCTATTAAAACAACTCTTGCCGCTATTTTATGTTATTTGTTTTATGATTATTTTAAATGGCAAGGCATCCATACAGCGATGATCACTTGCTATGTGGTTGCACTCACTTCAGTGGGCGAAACAGTTCATAAACTCACACTAAGAATAATAGGGTGTCTGATTGGCGCATTAATTGGCATGATCTCACTACTCTATATTATTCCTAATATTTCTGACATTTTTCAGTTGATGGTATTGATCTTCTTTTGTCTTTTACCTGCTGCCTGGGTTGCCGCCGGTAATGAACGTATTTCCTATGCAGGGGTGCAAGTCGGTTTAGCATTTTTGCTAACGACCCTACATGGTTTTAAACCGAGTTTTGATATGGATGTCGTTTCTGACCGTATTTTGGGCATTTTATTAGGTAATATTGTTATGTATGTGATTTTTACTCGAGTCTGGCCCGCGAGTATCGTCAATACAATATACAAACAACTCGCCACGATTTTAGATGACTATACAAAGTTAAGATGCTCTGCCAATAAAAGTGAGTGTTTAGATTTAGTCGCTTCTATTAATGAGACTATTGCACAATCTAAAGATAATATTGATTTACTGCTGTTTGAGAGAAAAGATAAAGAAAGAAACAAAGTACTCACCTTGTTTTTTAAACAGTCATTAAGCAAGATTTCTTACATCAGTCGCCATAGTTATGCTGATAGGTTTATTTTTGATGATAATGGTGAGTATTCCGATACACTTCCTTTATCTCCAGATGATTTTAAGAAAAATGTCTTAACTGAAGAAATAAAAATGTTGCCCATCAATGAAAGAGAACAAGTATTTAAACAGTTAATAAGAGAAAATAGATGATGATAAAATCGGCCATTAATCATAAAAAATATATTCTATCATCGTGGTTAAGTTTATTACTTGTTGGATGTATTGATACTAGCGATTATGGGAAATACTCAGCACAACAACCAATGCCTTATAATAATACAAACTATATGGCAGCCTCTGAGCAATACCTCGCCACACCTCAGCAAGAGCAGACCACTAAAACCAGCTATGGATTGGCCGAACTTATCGATCTTGGTCAGCAAAATAATCCTGAAACACGAATTGCTTGGTTATTAGCGAAAAAATCAGCCACTGATATTGGTATGGTAGAAAGCACTTATTTGCCTATTATTACCGCAACGGCATTAGCAGGCTATCAAAGAGGGAAAGTAGATTTACCTGCCAATCCTATTGTTGATGATATTAAAACATCACGCAGTGCTTTTATTCCAGCGTTAACCTTTAGATGGCTTATCTTTGACTTCGGTAAACGGGGGGCTTTAGCCGATGCCGCTAAACATGCTTCTTTGGCAACAAACCTTAATTTTAATCTAATGCACCAAAAAATAATTCATGATGTTTCGGTTGCCTATTTTAGTTATGGTGCGGCTCTTAAAAAAGTCACTCTTACCCAAGAGGCACTGCAAAGAAGCAAAGATATTTTATATGCCATAGAGCAAAAACGTGCGCGGGGATTAGCAACCGTATTAGATGTTGCTTTAGCCAAACAACAAGTTGCCCAAGTAGAATTACAACATGTGTTAGCTAAAGGTCATAAAAAAGATCAATATCAGTTATTACTGTCTGCAATAGGTGTTTCTCCCTTTGAAAAGATAAAAGTGAATTATGATAATGACGCGCGCTTACCTGATGACATTTCCCCATTGACTCACGATGTGATAAAAAAAGCGTTATCACAACGCCCTGATATTTTAGCTCACTATGAATTAGAACAAGCGGCATTAAAAACCGCGCGCTCTGTTGAATCTGACTATTTTCCTAAAGTTTATCTCGCTGGTGCCCTTGCTGGTGGTTCAGGCAGTTTTGATGTTCAGGGGTTACCTGAAATTAGTCAACGAACTTCATCGTCGAATATTTTAATTGGCGTGAGTATTCCCTTATATGAAGGGGGTATGCGTCAGTCACGAATGAGCAATGCTCAATCAGATATTCAATTAGCACAAGAAAATTTGCGTAAAAGCCAAGATATGGCAGTCAAAGAGATCTCTATCAGTGAGAATGCATTAAGATCGGCCCTTGAAGCGAATAAAGCCGCTAAAAATTTAGTTGATACCGCACAATTAAGTTATACCGCCAGTATCGATTTCTTTAACAATGGGTTAGGCACAGTGACAGAGATTAATACTGCAGAAATTGCACTATTAAATGCGCAGCTCTCACATATAGATGCTTATACAGGCTCATTAATTGCCGCAGTAGATTTAGCCTTTGCTTTAGGGGATATTGATCAGGGCTTATCTAATATACACCTTGATAAATAGAGATAATCACCTTATAAAAAGGGCTGCCTATCAAATAACAGTGCAATAGAGACGTTTGTGATCTTTGAAATCGCCAGAACAATAATACATTATGGTTTACATTTTTTAGCGCCAATAGCACTCGCTTATCTATTTTGGGGTAAAAACTGGCGGCTTGCTGCGCTTCTTATGATGAGTACGATGGCAATAGACATTGACCATTTGTTTGCAACGCCAATCTTTGATCCCAATCGTTGCAGTGTTGGTTTTCATCCATTGCATACTCTATGGGCTGCCATTGTCTATATCGCTTTATGGTTTATTCCTTCTTGGAAATGGAAAGCCATTGCCGTTGGGTGCTTATTTCATCTATTAACCGATTCTGTTGATTGTTATTTAGGTGGTTTAAAACCTGATATGGCTATAACAATAAGCTGTAATAAACTTTATTCGCCAGAAACGCCATTCGAATATTAAAAGACAAAACACCACAATCTGGTAGTAATTACAATAAGCTTGATGTAGAGTGCTCAGTCTTTTTTTTAACGAAGTCTAGCTGGGAGGCGATATGTTTATTGGCTTTGACTATGGAACATCAAATTGTTCTGTGGCAATAATGAAAGAGGGGAAACCAACGCTATTACCTTTAGAAGGTGAGAATGTTTATATTCCATCTACTCTTTGTGCGCCAACCCGTGAATCTGTTTCCGAACATTTATTTCGCCACTTAAATATTAAACCTACCAACTCTATTGGCGAACAACTATTAAGAAAATCAATCGCGTTTAATCGTGATGAAGATATTGAATTAGTGCCTGAGGATATTGTTTTCGGTCAGGCAGCATTAAGTTTGTATCTAAAAGATCCCCGTGATGTTTATTACGTCAAATCGCCTAAATCTTTTCTTGGTGCCTCAGGCTTACATGAGATACAAATCAGCTTTTTTGAAGATTTAGTGTGCGCCATGATGGCCAATATAAAACAACAAGCGGAAAAAAGCACCCAAGCAACCATTACTGATGCCATGATTGGTAAACCTATTAACTTTAATGGATTAGGGGGAGAGGCTGCCAATAAGCAAGCCGAGCGTATTTTAATTAATGCAGCTAAACGGGCCGGCTTTAAACAGGTTTTATTTGAATTTGAACCAGTAGCCGCTGGTTTAGAATATGAATCCATATTAACCAAAGACCAAACAGTCTTGGTAGTTGATATTGGTGGTGGTACAACGGACTGCTCATTGATTCAAATGGGCCCTAGCTATCGGGGTAAAACCGATCGTGCCAGTACACTATTAGCGCATAGTGGACAACGTGTTGGTGGTAATGATCTTGATATTTATCTAGCTTTTAAACAGCTAATGCCTTTATTTGGCATGACAGGGCTAACTTCATCGGGCATAAAATTACCGTTAAAACAATTTTGGGATCCTATTGCCATCAATAATGTTGAAGCACAAAAAGATTTTTATTCTCAACAAAACTTAGCGGCATTAAATCAACTACGTCGTGATGCCCAAGAGCCAGAAAAGATAAAACGCTTAATTGAAGTCTATAATGAAACACTAGGATATGGCATTGTCCGCAAAGCGGAAGAGGCAAAAATGGCATTATCAGATTGCCATACCTATTTAGCCAGCATCGCGTTATTAAGTGAAACATTAGAAACCAATATCACTCGCCAGCAAATGGTTGAAGCCATTGGCTCCCCTAAAGATAAAATGATTGATTTGGTCAATGATGCCGTACAACAAGGGGGCGTGGTACCTGATGTGGTGTTTATGACAGGAGGCTCTGCGCGATCTCCCATTTTATGTCAAGCTATCGAGCAACAGTTACCTAATGTGCCTATTGTAAAAGGTAATGATTTCGGCTCAGTAACCGCAGGGTTAGCCCGTTGGGGTGAAGTTTGTTTTAAATAGGCGGTTTTAAATCACTCTATTTTTAAATATATTAGACTCAGCATGTGGTGTTTATTTGATAATTTGTCAATTAAAGGCCATATGCTTTTCTTTTATCTATAATAGACAGACCAAACACAACATAAATAGGAGTACACGTGTACCGCTTCCAAAATGATTATAATGAAATTGCACATCCTGCGGTCATGAAGGCAATTACAGATACAATAGGTCAACGTTATGATGGTTATGGTATGGATACCCTTTGTCATCAAGCTAAAGAATTAATCAAACAGCGAATTAAACAACCCGAAGCGCAGATCCATTTTTTTAATGGTGGCACTATCACTAATTTAACCGCTATTTCTCACTTTTTACGCCCACATCAAGCGGTAATTTCTGTCAGCACCGGGCATATTGCAACTCATGAGACGGGAGCGATTGAGGCAACAGGCCATAAAGTGATCACCACTTTTTCTGCTGATGGTAAATTGACCCCAGATTTATTGAGGCCGATCCTCGCTGAACATAACGATGAACATTGGGTGCAACCTAAACTAGTTTATATTACCAATGCCACTGAAATAGGTACGGTATATCGTAAAGCCGAACTACAAGCACTACGCGAGTTTTGTGATACACACAATTTATGGTTATATCTTGATGGTGCACGTTTAGCGACAGGATTGATGTCTAGCGACAGCGATCTAACCATTGAAGATATCGCACATTTAACAGATGCTTTCTATATTGGAGGCACGAAAATTGGTGCTATGGCAGCAGAAGCGTTAGTGATTTGTCACCCTGCATTAAGCACTGATTTTCGCTTTAGTTTAAAGCAAAAGGGTGGATTACAGGCGAAAGGTTGGTTATTAGGTGCACAATTTGCTGCGTTATTTAGCGACGATCTCTATTTTAAATTAGGCAAACATCTTAATGAGATGGCCTCACAATTAGCTACTTTCTTTTCTGAGCACGGTTTTAATTTTTTAGCACCACCAGAATCTAACCAAGTGTTTGTGATTTTACCTAATGACATTGCAGAAAAGCTAACGCAGCAGTTTGTTTTTCATCGCATATTACTTGACGATCCACAGCTAAGCTGTTTGCGCCTTTGTACTTCTTGGGCAACAACACAACAAGATATTGATGATTTTAAAGTTAAATTTCTTAAACTTATTTAATCGGTCTATCTGTTAGTTTAATCCTTCACTCACTTTATGATATTACGCGTGTAATAAGCGCGTAATATCTATCTCGATCGCGTTTTACTATCAAAAAAGGCAATTGATTGATTGTGAGTCGTTGAAATGATGTTATATTAAAGACTCCTTTCTCAATACAGGGTGTGATTGTATGAAAAAGCTGACTCTTCAAGAGATGACAGATGCCCAACAGATGCGCGTTAGAACCAGAATCGGTCAAGAGAGAAAGAAATTGGGGCGTGAATTAACTAACGCCGAAATGAATAAAGTGAAAGATGCTATTATTACCGAAATCTCCCTCGAAGTAGAAAAAGCCAGCAAAAAAGCCCTCTCCCAGAAGAAAAAACAGAAATTAGTCTCTAGTGATGAAACCTATAGTTGGTCTGCCCAAAACCATCGTCGCGGGTATCGTTAGCAATAGCTATTATATTAGCCCTAATATATCAATATATTTATTAGGGCTAATAGTTATATTTTATGAAAGGTATCAGAATATATTTGTAGGACAGGAGACTGGTTATCTCTTTTAGTAATAAGTCACCTTTAATTACCTTACTATATAATATCGTTATTTTAACTTATCATACAGTAGAAAATTCCACACTACAGAATAAAAGATGAAACTTATCCATATATATAGATAAATTCCTAAAATAATGAATTTCTCTAGCGCTAAGTATTACCATTCCTATAAAATTAAGCACTAGTTGGTAAATAAAAAGAGAAAAGGCAATTTAATATCTCCTTATTCATTATTTATTGATTAGAATTTTATATATGACTTTCGACATTTTTTTATCATTAGCCATATTTTCATTTGTTACATCAATTACACCAGGCCCGAATAATATTATGCTTCTAGCATCAGGCATTAACTTTGGATTAAAGCGTACAATGCCTCATGCTATCGGTGTGTCTCTCGGATTTTTTGTGATGTTATTGGGGGTGGGGATAGGCATAGGGGCAGTTATTAAATCATCGCCCACTATTTACAATATATTAAAATATCTCGGGGCACTGTATTTATTGTGGTTAGCTTGGAAAACGGCAATTAGTCATTCTGTTGAGCAAAATAGTAATAAACAAGGCTCACCGTTAACCTTGTTAGAGGCTGCGTTATTTCAATGGATTAATCCTAAATCATGGATGATGGCGATTTCAGGGATAACATTATATACCTCACCACAGTATCCTTATATTTCAATGTTGTTAGTTGCTATTATTTTCACATTAATTAATTTTCCTTGTGTTGCTATATGGGCCACTTTTGGTCATAGCTTACGAGAGCGATTAAAAAAACCAAAAATATTAAAACTATTTAATTTTATTATGGGTGGTTTATTAGCATTAAGTGCTATTTCTGTATTATTTCAATAAATAGAAAAGGGCAAGTATCATCTCGCCCTTTGTATAACCCTGATGTTAACGCAATCTTGTTTTATATTTTCATTGTTTCAATAAGTGTGTAGAGCTTTTTAAAGGCATTATATTTATCTTGATATGCCTTATGTTTTTCTAAGTTGGGAACATGACGTGTTACAAGTTTTGGCTGGGAAAGAATAATTTGTGATAAATGAGCCGGATTTATCGCTAATTGCGCCAGTCTAGCAGCCCCTAGCGCAGGACCAACATCGCCACCTTGGCGATAATCCAAGGTTTTTCCTGTAATATCAGCCAGTAATTGTCGCCAATATTCACTTCTTGCCCCTCCACCAATTAACGTTATATTGTCTGCCTGTTGTCCAGCCTTATCCGCCACTTCAATTCCTTGCCTCAACGCAAAACTGACACCTTCTAACACCGCTCGACATAAATCCGCACGCTGATGTTGGTGAGTTAACCCCCAAAATACGCCTTTGGCATCCGCATTGTTATAAGGTGTCCGTTCACCAGAAAGATAAGGCAAAAAAAGTAGAGAACTATCAGAATGTGCCTGCTGTTCTATTTCTTTAAACATTGCACCAACATCACTGATCCCCGTTAATTGGCATACCCAATCTAGGCAAGAAGCCGCACTTAATATTACCGACATTAAGTGCCAAGTATGTGGCAATGCATGGCAAAAACTGTGTACCGCATTGTCACTGTTTTGGAGAAATTTTTCACTGACAACAAAATAGACACCGGATGTGCCCAAAGAGAGCATTCCTTGCCCCGGTTGATATACACCTACACCAATTGCACCCGCTGCATTATCGCCACCGCCCGCTATAATCGGCACTTGTTTCATTTGCCATTTTTTCGCAATTTCTGGCAGTAAGTAACCCGTTATCTGGTTACCTTCAAATAGTGTCGGCATTTGACATCGAGAAAGCTCCGTTGCCGCTAATAATTCATCACTCCAATCGCGTTTTTGCATATCCAACCACAGTGTTCCCGCCGCATCCGACATATCACTGGCAAAATTACCACTCATTTTCCAACGTAGAAAATCTTTTGGTAATAGCACATGAGCAATCTGCCAAAAGATCTCCGCTTCGTTTTCTGCGACCCATTGCAATTTAGGCGCTGTAAACCCAGGCATAACTAAATTGCCTGTGATTTCTTTAAATTGAGGGTATTGCTTTGCAAGTTGCAAACACTGTTTAACACTGCGGCCATCGTTCCATAAAATAGCAGGGCGTAATATATTTTGCTGCGCATCAAGTAATACCGCGCCATGCATTTGACCACTGAGACCAATGGCTTGGATCTGTTCCATAGGTTGAGTATGACTAAGTTGTTTTATCGCTTCATCAGTTGCTTGCCACCATGCTTGTGGATCTTGCTCTGACCATTGAGGATGAGGGCGTGAGAGAGTTAAAGGTATAGAATGACTGGCAACGACATCACCTTGCTCATTCATGATGATCGCTTTAACACTTGATGTGCCTAAGTCTAGCCCTAAATACATGACGTTTTATCCCATGAACTTATGTTAATTAAATCAATAAACACAGCGCTACTCTGCTGTGTTTATCTTTTTGATACCCTTAACCAAAAATATAACGATTCACTAAACTCTCTAGCATCTCTTGACGCCCACTTTGTAATTGTGGCGCTAAGGTGTTGCTTTGTGCATATTTTGCCACTTCTTCAAGACTTAATTTACCTTGTAGAATATTTTGACCAAATTCAGCACTCCATCCCGCATAACGTTGAGCTATAAATTTATCAAGTCCACCGTCTTGGATCATTCTTGCTGCAATACGTAATGCCATTGCCATGGTGTCCATTCCGGATATATGTCCATAGAAAAGATCGTATTTATCATTACTTTGACGACGTACTTTGGCATCAAAGTTTAATCCACCCGTCGTAAAACCACCGGATTTGAGAATTTCATACATAACTAATGCATTTTCTTCTACACTATTGGGGAATTGGTCTGTGTCCCAACCTAATTGTGGATCACCTCGGTTAGCATCGACTGAGCCTAAAATACCTAATGCAATAGCTGTGGCGATTTCATGATGGAAACTGTGACCCGCTAAAGTTGCATGGTTAGCTTCTATGTTCACTTTAACTTCTTTTTCTAAACCAAATTGTTTTAAGAAACCATAAACTGTCGCAGTATCATAATCATATTGATGCTTAGTTGGCTCTTGTGGCTTCGGCTCGATGAGCAGTGTACCTTGGAATCCAATTTTATGTTTATGCTCAACAACCATCTGCATAAAACGACCAATTTGTTCCCGCTCTTGGCGTAAATCTGTATTTAATAATGTTTCGTAACCTTCGCGGCCTCCCCATAACACATAGTTTTCGCCTCCCAGCGTTTTTGTTGCTTTCATCGCTTCACAAACTTGAGTTGCCGCCCAAGCAAATACTTCTGGATCAGGATTTGTTGCAGCACCCGCTCCGTAACGAGGATGAGTAAAACAATTTGCAGTTCCCCATAATAATTTAACGCCCGTTTCTTGCTGTTTTTGCGCTAATACCTCAGTTATTGCTGCCATATTGGTGATATATTCATTAATGCTATTTCCTTCAGAGATAACATCAACATCATGAAAACAGTAAAAAGGTACATTGAGTTTATGGAAAAATTCAAAAGCAACATCCGCTTTACGCTTTGCTTGTTCTAGTGCTTCTCCCGGTGTCTGCCAAGGTCTATCAAACGTACCAATACCAAACATATCCGAACCATTCCAGCAGAAGTTATGCCAATAGCAGGCAGCAAATCGCAGATGATCTTCCATTCTTTTCCCTAAAATAATTTCATCTGGATTATAGTAGCGAAAAGCGAGAGGGTTATCGCTGGTGGTACCTTCATATTGAATTTGTTCAATTTTATCAAAGTAAGACATGGAACCGTCCTTATTTAGTATCAAGTTGTAATTCTGAATGTGATCCAAGCTCAGCAGTCATTTCTTCCTGCTCTTCTGGTGTTAATTTAGCTATGCCAAAACCGGTGAAACCCCATAACATGGCAAAGAAGATGCCACTCCAGCACAATACAGCCCAAGGTAAATAACTTAGGGTTGCAACACCTAATGTGCCCGCCATATAAGCGCCGGCAGCAGTCCAAGGTAAGATAGGCTCAAAAATAGTGGCGGAATCTTCAACAGTACGAGCAAGGTTTTTAGGGTGTAAACCGCGTTCGATATACGCACCTCGTAACATTTCGATAGGAATAAGAATGGAGATTTGTCCATTGCAAGTAACACCAATCATGGTCAGTCCACAGGCAATGGTCGCTAAGATCATCGATCCCGTTGAATGCACCATTTTTAGCAATGCATGAACTATCACTTCTAATGCACCGCTTAAAGATAGAGTCCCCGCAAAGGAGAGTGCGCAGAAACAGATAAGTAGGGTGCTCATCATGGAATTCATACCACCACGATTTAATAAATTACCTAATAATTCAGGTACTTCTTTACCTTGGATCATGGAGACATTAAAGCCATCAACCGCACTTTTTACGATATCATGTAAGCCAAATCCTTGAATAAGATAAGCATTCAACATCGCAATAGCGGCAGAAGCCAACATAACTGGAATAGTCGGTTTTTTCGTGACCGAACCATATAAAATGACTAATACAGGAATAAGCAGGATCAAATTGAAGTGGTAAATATTCTCCAACCCATTGGTAATTAAGGTGACTTTTTCAGGTACTCCTTGTCCTGCTAAATCGCCATTCATACCATAAACAGTCATGATAATAGCCGTGAGGATCAAGGAAGGTAATGTGGTATAAAGCAGGTGACAGATATGTTGATAAAGATCTATTCTGGCCGCCATTGCAGCGAGGTTAGTATCCCCTGATAGCGGTGAGAGTTTGTCACCAAAGTAAGCACCAGCAACAACGGCACCCGCAGTTGCTGCAAGATTAGCCTCCATACCGACAGCAACGCCCATAAAAGCGACGCCAATAGTGCCCGCCGAGCCCCATGAAGTACCAGTACAAACGGATACTAATGATGTCACTAGCAGTGCTGTAACATATAGCATTTCAGGACTGATCATCTTTAATCCATAGTAGATCATCAGTGGAATGGTTCCTCCCACCATCCATGTCCCGATTAATAAACCAACGCTAATTAAGATCAGCAAAGCCGGCATCGTTTTGGCGATTTTTTGTGAGATAGCCGTTAAGATTTCGTCGTAACGATAGCCTAATCGTTTAACTAATAATGCCGCGACGACGGTTGATAACACCATTAGTGGTTCGGGAGGTAAATCAAAAGCGGCGTAACCTCCGCCTAATAGCACCACCATTGTAAATATAGGAAACAGTGACTCGAGAAGTGTAGGGGTTCTCGGATTATTTATCGTTTGCGTTTTCATTGTAATTTATTCCAAACTGGCGTGAGGTGAGGTACGAATAAGCCGAGTAAAAACGGTTTCTAATATTGAACGAGGTGTAGCAATATTAATGCGGAAAAAACCATCCCCAGCCGCACCAAAACCGCTTCCCCAACTCATTTCTACTTCGGCTAATGAAACAAACCAATGCTTTAATTGTTGTTCGGTTAACTGCATTTTTTGATAATTGATCCATAGCATGTAGGTGCCATGGCTTTGAGTGATAACCCAATCAGGAAAATAACGTGCACATTGCTCTTTTACCCACTGCCTATTTTCAGCAAGGTAATGTTTAAGCTCCTTGATCCATTGTTGACCTTGTAAGGTATAAGCTTGTAAGAAAGCAGGGACAGAGAAGTAACCAGGATTATGAATACCGGCGGCAATTAAGCATTGTTTAAATTTCTCACGATATTCTGGATTAGCAATCACAATATTGGCTATTTCAAGCCCCGCTAAATTGAAGGTTTTAGCCGGTGATGTGCAAATAAAAGAGTGTTGTTCTACATAGCTACTTAAAGTTGATATAGGTCGATAAATGGCATTATCAAAAACAAAATCAGCATGAACGTCATCAGAAATAATAAAAACTTTATATTTTTCAGCAAGTTTAGCAATTTTTAATAAATCAGCTTGTTGCCATACTGTTCCGGTTGGATTATGGGGAGAGAGCAATATAAAACAGACAGATTGTTTAAATTTATCTTCCAAATCGTCAAAATCTATTTCATAGCACCCATTATGATAAATTAAGGGGCTTTCTAGTAGCTGGCGATGATTTACACAAACTGTATTGCTAATAGGATGATAAGCAGGTGACAAGGTTGTCACTTTATCGCCAATTTGAGTAAAATTTTGAATATAGAGAGAGACGGCTTGGATAATGCGAGGGCAAAACACCACAGATTCAGGTGTAACATGCCAAGCATATTGAGATTTAAACCAATTTACCGCAACATTATTCCAATCAGAACTAAGATCGGTATAGCCATAAATACCGGTTAAATTAAACTGACTGAGTTTATTAATAATAAAATCTGGTGCAGAAATATCCATATCGGCAACCGATAATGGAATAACATTGGCGTTACTGTTGCACCATTTAGCACTGTAGGTATTTTGCCTAGAAATTAATTTATTAAAGTTATTCTGATTCATGAAAATCCCCTCGGCAATGTGGTTTAACAACAAAATACTCGTTGTACTTACTCTTGGTTATTCCTATTTTTTACTTTGCTATTACGAAATCTGACTTGTGTGATAGTAATCACATAGCCACGAAGGAGAATATTTGGAAATTCAAAGCTGTGGTTTAATGGCCAACATGGAAGAGTGGGTGATCTAATATGAAAAAAGATAAATACTTTCGTATCGTGCTGTTATTCAACGCGAATAAAGTCTATGACCGACAAGTCGTTGAAGGGGTAGGAGAATACTTGCAGGCGTCACAGTGCCATTGGGATGTATTTATTGAAGAAGATTTTCGCACCCGCCTTGATAATATTAATCAGTGGGTTTGTGATGGCATTATTGCAGACTTTGACGATCCCATTATTACTCAACACTTAAGCCAATCACCTTTATCTGTTATTGGTGTCGGTGGCTCTTATCATCAAGCAAAAGATTATCCTTCTGTGCCGTATATTGCTACTGATAATTACCAATTGATTCATCAAGCTTTTTTACATTTAAAGCAAAAAGGGCTTAAACATTTTGCTTTTTATGGATTACCGGCAAAAAACTACCCGCATTGGTCTAATGAGAGAGAATATGCATTCCGGCAATTAGTTACTCGCGAAAAATACCCCGGCATCATTTATAACGGTATGGATATCACACAAGAGAATTGGCAACATGCACAAAATCGTTTATCTGACTGGATACAAACGTTGCCACCACAAACAGGCATTATTGCCGTCACCGATGCCAGAGCGCGTCATTTACTGCAAGTCTGTGATAACTTAAATATTAATGTACCTGAAGAAATCAGTATTATAGGCATTGATGATGAAGATATGACACGTTATTTATCACGTATAGCGTTATCTTCTGTAGTACAAGGTTCACGACAAATGGGATATTTAGCCGCGAAGCTTCTGCATCAAATATTAGAAGGGCATCCAACCGAACAACTACCAAGAATATTAGTTCCTCCAGTAAAAATCATTGAACGTCGCTCAACAGACTTTCATTCATTTAGTGATCCTACTGTTGTACAAGCAATGCACTATATTTATTACAATGCTTGTAAAGGAATAAAAACTGAGCAAGTGTTAGATGCTGTAAATATGTCGCGTTCTAATTTAGAACAGCGTTTTAAGAAAGAAGTAGGGAAGACTATCCATGCCGTGATTTATGAAGAGAAGCTGAAAAGGGCGAAAAACTTATTAGCCACAACAACATTATCAATACAAGAGATTTCTTTGATGTGTGGCTATCCGTCGTTACAATATTTTTACTCTATTTTTAAAAAAGAGTTTGGCATGACACCAAAGGATTTTAGAGATGAGAATTGATAAAAATAACAATTATTTTTTATAGCGACTATTTGCCCAAGGATCACTTTCAGAATAATTGATTGTATCATCAAGGTTTTCTTCAACAAGATTTAGATATAGTGCTTCTACCTCAGAGCGCGCCCAAGGAGTTCTGCGCAAAAATTTTAAACTCGATTTTACACTTGGCTCGTTTCTAAAACAGTTAATTTTGATTAGTTGGCTTAATTTAACCCAACCATATTTAGCCACTAATGCATTAACTTGCATTTCAAGCGTGATACCGTGTAGTGGATCTTTAGAACGAGCTTCTGTCATGGTTTACTCAAATAGGTTGATAATAAAGCGTAGCAGAGTACAAGAAAGTAACACAAGAGACAACCAAAGTATAAAGCCATCTATATTGTTATTATGGTTAAAAATCATAAATTACAATCCATATTATAGGGAGAGAAATCCGGGTTTTTATTTTTTATCCAATCGATAATAAGTGGTAACGAACCTTCAGTGTAAGCTTTACGGCCAGCCCACAGAAATTGTAATTGACGGTATATTGGCCAATCACTTTCTAATTGGTAATTAAATTCTGGCACACGGAGTAATCCATGACTAGCATGAGGGAAAACAACAATATCAGCTTGATGATGAGTATTTAATATTGCACGATAGCGACAAGCATTAAGCTGAGCATTAACGTTTAAGTCATTATTTCCCCATACCGCTAATATACGGCCATTCATTTTGCTTAAATAACTTGATGAATCACTTAAGTAATTTTTGACAACAAAATTAAATCGATCTTCACTCATATCATTACGGCGAGTGCGATCTTTTGTACCATGTAGTCCAAAAATATCATCATTTTCTTTTTGTTCTTTTGCCAGCAATTGTATAATTTCATCCGGTGTTTTTCCTTGCTGTTCATAACGCAATTTTTGATAATATTGTCCTTGTTCTCGCCAATTAACAGCACCTCCAATAATCACAGAAAAAGCTGGTTGTGATTGGCTAGCGGCGATAGGAATAACCCATCCAGCTTGAGAAAATCCTAAAAAACCTACTTGAACTTCGGGATAACGTAGTTGCATTAATTTTAATGCTGCTACTGCTTCTTCGGCTCGAGCTTCCATTGATTGATGTAGCCAGTTTCCTTGACTGTCACCAATTCCTGCTTTATCCCACGAGAATATTGCGATATTTGCATCCAAAAATGTATTGAACAGAGGGTTGTAGCCACCATTTGAATAACGATCTTGAGGTCCATCACCATGAATAACAATAATAACCGCTGACGGAGTCTTATGTTGCGGGGTAAGAAGCGTTCCTGATAGTCTGTTTCCTTGAGATACAAAATTTAATTCTTCTTGACCTTTGTTTTCATAGTCAAAGTCTTGTATATGGCTTGTAAAAAATAATAGGGTGGTGATAGCAAGCAGTAATAGAATAAATATAGCAATTATATATTTACCTACAGCATAATGAATTTTCATTATCTTTCTCTTACGTTATGTTTTTGTACATAAAAAACTGATAATACTATAGTTTTTATTATAAATATAACAAGTTATAACCATTTAGCCGGCGAAATTGCCGTTAAAATTTATCAGGTACTTTGCCAAGAAGAATGGATAACAAAAGATGGAACAGAAATAACTGAATTCGGAGATAAACGCTTTAAATTAATGGGACTTAATTTCCAAGCAAAACATTCGCGCAATATTTGTTGTCCTTGTTTAGATTGGAGTGAAAGACGTTTTCATCTAGGTGGCCAAATTGGCAGTGCATTACTTAATCATGCACAGACACAAGGTTGGATTAAACGCCACCAAGGATATAGAGAAGTGACTATAAATGAAAAGGGCAATAAAGCTTTTGCCCAATATTTCAATATAACAATATGATCTAGATGTAGGGGGATATCGTGCACAGATTAGTTATTAATAAAACCTGTATAGATATCGATAGAGTAATCGAATAAAAATCTCACACAAACATGCAATTAATGGGATTAAGAATGAACCGTATATGATATAGATAGTCACTGTTATGTAGCCAAATTCACCAAGTAATGTCCCACTTCCTAAGTTAGAATTTTTGGGTAAATCGAAGTAGATATGTGTATACCATGCAAATAGAGATAAAAAATAAGGAAAAACAAAATAAAACAAACACTTATATAGTGAATTCATTTTTCCATTTAAAAAAACAAACACAGGTGTTATAACAATCAGATAGACAAGGTAGTAGTGACTTATAATATTAATATGTTCGAATAACACAATGGTATTCGTAGCATGCGAAAATATATTAAAAAAAAGCTGATGAGCCATTTCTGCATAATAAAAAAGCACACTGATAAATATTGATATATATGGTATTAGGGAGTTCTTATTAATACGCACCTGAAATGATTCCTCCTCGCTCTGGAAAATAAATATCAAGCAGTTGTTTTTTTAACTCCCAAGGAGAACGTATATAAATTGGAGTATCAAGATTACTAAATACACCACCTGATAACTTTAAAACATGATTGATTCTAGTCGCACAAAATAGAGCATTAGCACCACCAAGCTCATAAATGAGTTTGGTAATATGTTCAGCTTGTTCCCTCGGAATTACAAACTCTATAATAACGATATCATCACCATCCCATAACTGGTAAGAAAGGTAATCATCCCAATTGAAATCAGGATATTGAAAGAAATCACCTGACCCCCTTAATGTGTAAGAGCCATCTTCACATTGATTATTTTTACATCCGGTATAACTCCCAGCAGGATCATATAGCAATGCATCTTCCCCATTACCAATAACTAATCCTACATGACCGATGAATTCATTATTAATTATGACATAAATATTAACAGAATCTCTCATCATGGCTTCATAGGCAGGGTTTGGTGATGAGATTACTGGAACATGATAACGATTGTTATAAACATCATTTCTCATCGTAATGCCACCTTTAAATATTATTACTTATGCTATATCCTGATGTACTAGCCACGATGTGGTTAACTGTAATACTTTCATATCGTAGTGAAATGGTTTCTGTTGGGTAATATTCGTTTTTTAATAAAGAATTAGGATGAGTGTTTTTTATTCTAATAATTGATGATTTTGTCAGTTTGATCGTTTTATAGTGTAATAACCCTCCGTTTTTATCGATACGATAATATTTAAAATCACATTCCAAAATTTCATTGTTTGTTATACTAGATAAAAGCAAGGCAGAGGATTTATCATCAGCTTTTTCAAAAACAAAAGGGGCATGAGAAATATTCTGATGACGACTAATATCATAATCTGTGGAATATACTAAAATTTCATTGCTATGATTATTTTGATAACGATTTCCTATCGAATCATAAGAAGAACAACCAGCAGATATAAGTCCTTGTTTATTTCCATTTAATGTTAGGTAAATAATATCAGCCATATTTAACTCTCCCTGTATACTATTACAATGTTGACTGGTGTAATATTCTTGTGACTTAGTTCTACTTCAGAATATTTTCTCTAAATACAGATGTCAATTATTTATCAAACATCGAATGAAAACAAAAAAGTAAAACTCGAAACTGAGATGTGCAAATGGAAAAGGCTTAGTTTCAATGCTTTACTTATGCGTAAATGTTGTATCGAGTATCCCATTCAAATTCTCAGATTGGCTAGAAGTGGAGTTATTAAATTCTTAACACGTATCTGAGTCAATAGGGCTTTGAAGCGCTAAATCATTAAAAGGAATCATCCATGAAGTTCATTGGTTATTATATTCTATTTAACTTATGTTGACTAGAAACTCACTTCACATATAAAAGTTTGCTTATCTATTTATTAATTAAGATATTTTTTAATAAAATCCTTAATTAACTTCATGAACTATCTAGAAACTTCATTTTTTCACAGTGTTAGTTCATGGGAAGCTAGCTATCTTTCTTGTGCTTAGTTTGTTTGGTGGCCTAAAGATGAGACATTCATCACAATATATAAAACTGGTAATACCTAATGAATAGGTTAATGTCAGATCTGCTTAAGCCCCACATACTAAAATGTTAAACTCACATATTGTTTAGTTCTAAGGGTTCAAAATAAAAACATGAGCTACCACAAAAAACATTTACCATTCATCGAATTATCTCGCCGCCAAAGAAGAGCATTAGTTATTTCTGTAAAAAACAAAATTCGTCAGGATACGGCTAATTTTGGAGGGTTATTTACTAGCCATCAAAATTTCAGTGATATAAATGATAACCAATGGTTCGATTTTTATTTTATCAGCTCAGATAAAACTATATTTTGGAACGCCTGTATTATCACAGCTAAACAAGATTTTAAAGATAAAATCAGTCATTTAGCTCATGTGAAGCTTGATACTCTAATGACTAGAGAGGAAAAAAAAGCTGAGTTGGGATTAGATTGGATCCCTGCTGATTATTCGAAGTTTGGAAAGGTTTTAACATATAAATTGATTACAAAAGAAAAAAAACAGTACAAAAAATTAGGAGGACTTACATACTATGAGAAGCTAGAAGAACTAGAATCAGAAATTGAACGAAATGATCCCCCATTAGTTTATGAATCATTCAAGATAGATCGTAGTTATGCATACGGAGTAGGTCTTAAAATAGTTATCAATACTGATTCAATTAATCAATACATTATTAATGACGCTATTTCTCAATTTTATTCTATTGGAGAAATAAACTGGGTGTCACAGAAAAAATTGATTCTTTTATAATACTTTGGAGATGACTTTTGAAAGCCCCTAAAACAGAGCTAGTTAGTAGAGCTGGTGTTCATTATGCTGGTTATGTTTTTTCTATGTCAGGAATAATTTTTAGAGAAACTAGTTCCAGTGATGTCGGTATTGATGGTCAACTTGAACTCGTTGATGATGAGGGTTTAGCTACCGGAATGTTAGCAGGAGTCCAGATTAAGAGTGGTGAATCTTTTATAGACTTTGAGAAAAAAATATTTTCATTTAAAGCAAATAAAAAACATTATGAATATTGGAGTAAATATGTAATACCGACTTTAGGGGTTGTATTTTCACCTAAGCTAAAAATAGCATCTTGGTTTATTTTAGATAATCACGCTAAAATGATAACTGAAAGTGACTATTCCTGCGTCATATCTCAAAAATTGATGGAAATTAATGAACTATCTACTAATGGTAACTGTTGCTTACATTTAATTAATTATATAAAAAAATATTACAATCAACCTGTAACAACAGAATATCTTAATAATATAGATTTATCTAATGATGGAGGCGACTCAGAATATATGGAAAAAATAATTGCATGGAAAAGATTGATTACAACCTTCCTTTCATCCAGTAGCAGTTCTGAGGTTATTTATGATGCTGGATTTAGGTTGTCATGGTATTTTCCTACTGTAGCAGAAGAACAAAAAAATCTTTTTAAAGAACGAATAAATAAAATAACAAACAAAGAAATTTTAAATATATTTAAAGGCCTATGTTTTGCAAATGAAAACAATTGCGACCGAGGTTTTGAGCTTATAATAGATCTTCTTTGTTATAATGATAATATTCTTAAAGTAATGAGTGAATTTAAAAAATCTAAATTATTAACACTAGAAGAAACTTTGATCTTAAATATGGTTATAGAAAGCATAAAACATAATTTAGATTATTAAAATTTTTAGTTACATGGATGATATAATGAGCAGATATGAAAAAGTTGATTTAGCATATAATTTTTTAGTCGATAAGGAAAAACAAGGTGAAACATTTACAATAGAGCAACTTTCAGAGACTGTAGGTTGGGCTATAGAAACATGTAGAACTTACCCTTCTAAACGCTGGCATCAGTATATTGTAAAAGATGGCTATCAATACACAACATCAGGAATCATCTACCTCAGTAAAGAGGAATTTAGAGCGGTTCATAGTCAAAAACTTCAGCAAACTACAGATCAGTCAACTAAAGGAATTTTTATTCATAAAGCTAAGGAGTTTGCACTTTTAGCTGTGAGTACATACAACAATCCATATACTGAATTTAAAACCTATGGATATATAGTAAATATTATTATAGCGTATACGGCATTATTCCATGCAATCTTTGAAAAAAAAGGAATTAACTATTTCCATTCAAATAGTAGTGGAGAAGTTATTTTTATTGATGGCGAAGAAAAATCTTGGGAATTAAATGAGTGTATAGATGAATACTGGGATGGGAGACTGACTCCTGAAAAAGCAAATTTAAGATTTTTAATTGGATTGAGAAATAAAATAGAACATAGAAGTTTACCAGCAATAGATTTAGCCGTTTGTGGTGAATGCCAATCTGCATTAATCAATTTTGAAAATATTTTAGTTGAAGAATTTGGTGATGAACATGCTCTTACTGCTAGCTTGGCAATAGCAATGCAACTCACTCGAGTGTCTGAACAGGCTCAAATAGATGCTTTAAAACAATTACAAAAAGAAAATTATAAAGTTATCAGAGAATACATGGAAACTTATCGTAATGATTTAGAAAGCGATTTAGTTGAAAGTCAAAAGTATAGGATTCGTGCATTTTTAATTCCAAAATTAGGCAATCATGCAAGCTCTTCTGATATGGCTATTGAGTTTATTAATGTAAATAAATTGACCGAAAATGAAAGAGCAAATTATGATCGTGGTGTTGCATTTATTAAAGGCGTTGAGAATCCATTTAAATTCAGACCTAAAAAAGTAGTGGAAATTTTGACTAAAAAAATCCCTGATTTTAATATGTCACTTCATACTAAGTGTTGGAAATTTTATGAAGCAAGGCCAAGAGAGAGCATACGGGATTTTAAAGGGGAATATTCAGGATTTTTAGAAGGTTTTGAGGGTTATCTGTATACTCAGCAATGGATAACTTTTTTAACAGAAGAGTTACAAGATTTAAATAAAATTGATTTAATAAGGCAGCAATCTGATTAAAAATATATCATAAAGTTAATGGGGTATGTAAACGACCCCATTTTGTCTAACTTTATTTATCATTTTTTTCTTTATGATAATTATGAAAATGATAAGAGACACCATTTCGAGAACCTACGGATAATGTATCATGCCTATCTCGATAATGTACGTATAGTAAATCAACCAGTTTAATACAAGAAATAAGGGCGCTTTCTACCTCACTTACTACAATGGAATTAATTTTATTTCGTGATTCTTCATATATTGAGATTAAATTATAACCAGTTATCTCATTACAGTGCTCTTCAGCCCATGACATATTTTTAAACATCTCATCATCTTTAGTATGCAAGTTGCAAAATCCTTTATGGGCTCTTTCATTTCTATTTAAACGTAGTGGTGTGCCTATTGAATCTAATATTTTCAAAACATCCAATATGTCTGGGTGGGTGTTCTTAATTTCTTTATTGAATTGTTTAATATTCAATTTGTAATCAGGCAGTTGAAGTTCTAAAACTTCATTAACGAAATGAAATGCAATATCACGGAGACTTGAAAATCTAAATAAAGCTAAATCAACAATAGATTTCATCCATTCATATCTATTAATGTTTTTAACAGTTGATTTTAACGGTAAGCTTTTTACACCCAGCATCTGAGGTATAACTCTTAAATCAACGAATTGCTGCTCTAATGCATTAAATCTAATATAAGCTAATTGTGCATAAGCCATGTGGGGATCGGCTTTAGAAAACTCATCCCAATTTTTATATGGATGTTCATGCAAAAAATACATATTTATAGAATCATAAAGTACACCTTTAAAGACCGATTCGTCCAAGTCCCACCAATAATATTCATCTTTCATAGTGATTAACTTTCCTTTTTAATTTTTAAAAAACTTCTTTTTATGTAATTCTCTAATTAGATATGGTGCCAATAATCTTTCAACAGAAATAACCGTATTAATTTTTACTGTTTTAACAATTTCAATCAAAGATATTGTATTTTCAGCCAGCTGTCGACGAAGTTCTTCATTTTCCAGCTGTAATTGTTTGTTTCTGCTCAATAATGCTTGGCGAGTCTTACGGTTTACAAATTGTTGTTTTTCCTTGTCATTTAAGTTTAATGGAAATAATTGTTGGTCTATGTAAGCAGAAATAAGACTACGTCGGTTTGAGGTACTAAGGGTGCTTAACCCACCTTTAACAATACCTTTTTCTTTTAATCTAAAATGCAATGCCTTAGATGAAATAGGCGATTTATCAAACCCTTCAATCAGCATAAGTTGTAATTCATGCTCGATGAATTGATCCAAGTCTTTTCCTCGCATTATCACTTATCCTCTTTTAACTGATGGTATTCTAAAGCAAAAAGAGCAGCCAATGTTTTAACCTTTTCATCGAAGTTAATATTACCTGATGATAGGCTATTGATATCAATTAAATATTGAGATTCTGCTCGATGTTTCCATTCAATTTCTATTGAGTCTAAATACTGTAAAGAAGCATTAACATTTTCTACTGTTTCATTGTGTATAGATTTAGAAGATATGCCAAGTAAAACTTGTTTTTTAGCATTTTGCAGCATATTTTTTTTATCTTTAATGTTTGAATATTCATCAATTCTACCTGTAAGAACGAAATGTTCGCAATACTGTATTGCTTGACACTTTAGACGGTAGGGACAGCCCCATAATCCAACATTGCGCATGCATGAGCCGAACTTTAAAGGATTCAAAATTGCATGTCTTTTCACCATTTCAGATGCTTTTTGTACACAATCTTTATTGTTAATTTCTTCAAATGCTTCAGCAATATCTTGGAATAAGCCTGAACTAAAAGAGTATTCAATAAAAGATGCAATATCATTACGGTCATCAAAGGTGTGTAGATTACTTTTTATATTATTAGTCAAATCCAGTTTTTCCGAACAGGTCATGTATTCTATTTGTTTAATTATACTTGAAGGTGTGATTATATCTTCAGATTTTAGTTCATGTTGCAATTCATTTTCTATATTAATAGTTGAAATCAACGAAGCTGCTTTCCTTTTTTCATTTAACGCTAGATGCTGATAGTGATGATTTTGGGTAATATCCATACGTCCCATAAGCATCGCTTGTAAATGTTCAGAAACATCAGCTATTGCAAGAAATGTATTTATATTATGTCTTGGAATATGTGTTCTTAATGTTGTGGGTTTACCATCATCCTCTAGCAATTGATACTTGCTAAAAATTGAAGCATTACAGTCTTTATTTCCAAGAAATCTATTTATTCCTACATTATCAAATGGTATTGGATTGGATAATAAAATCAGTGATTTTTTAAAGGTTAAAGTTCCTTTTATATGAAGAAAAAGCAAATCTTCATAATTTACTTCATAATTTACTTCATAATGTTTATTATGTTCACTCCAAGCAATAGAGCAAGGAGTGTTTTTATCTTTTATTTTAAATTCATTTTTTATATAGTTGCTAATATCATCTTTTTTATAAAAAAACAAACTACCATTGTTTATTTTTATTGATATTTCTTTGAATGGTTCTATACTACGATTTGTTAGCGCTTTTTTAATTATATCTCTATTTTTTGCTCGTTCGTTGAATTCTCTTGATGAGCAAGCAATATGTTTAATTACATCATCGAGCTCAATTAGTTCATCATCTATTTCACAGACTGGTTTAGGAAGATAACTGTGAAAATTTTTTTACGTAAATAGCGTAAGTGTTCTCTCATTGGGGAGGTTAAAGTTATAATTGTTTTAAAAATACTTTCAACTAAAGGTGCCGCTAGAGGTTCAACCCAGTGAATTCGTTCACCTGCACCTTTTACCCCCACATATTTAATTCCTAAAAAATAATCAGAAAGCCCTTTGTCCTGTAGCTGATTTCGTACATCTGGATCATCAATATGTCGTTTAATAAGTGCATCATATCTAAGATTGAATGCCTCAACAGAACGAAAGCCTGTTATTATTAATAATAATAAATAATTCAAATCTATTTTTTCAGTTATAGTATCAACTCGACGAATTAACTCAACAATGTTAAGAAACCCACGAATTGTTATTAATTCATTGTCATTGTCATTTAGTTGCTCATGTTTTTTATACTCCATAGTTTCACGAGCTTTTTTAGTTAAATTAGTATGGTTCGAATATTTAGTATTAGATATATATTGTAGCGTTACGAGAGTAAATGAACTATGGTTAACGATTTTTTGTAGGTTGATACAGCGTCCTTTGTAATTTGCTACATTCGGATCACCTTCGGAAGAAACGGCACTTAGTATATCCATTGCATTTTGTATAACATCTGTAGTTAGATAAACAGGATGACTTTGATTTGTTATTTCAATTAGTGAATGATACCATCTTTTTAATATCATAAGAGTTGCTGTAGCTACTGAGGGAGATATGGTATTATTTCTCTTTCTATATACCATAATTAATATTGCTTTCATAAAATCACTATATTCTTTTTTTATTCTTATTCGCTCGTTAATTCCTTTTAAACGATATATTTCATCGAACCGCAATACGTTTTTTCCATTACCTCTTAGCCAACCACTACCATTACTACCAGCCAACCAAATATTGTCATTCCATGTGTGATTAAAATTTTCTGATAAAAACTGACAAAACCATATTTTTTGTTCTTTAATGAATTCTTGATAACGTTCAATATTTTTTTTCATTGTTTTGCTCTCTTGATTTATATAATTCACATCGAGTAATAACAGATTTAATCTCAATACTTGTCATCGCATGAATTTCAATTAGAGGGTTACATGAATTACCAACACTATCAGATATAACCAATAGCTCATCTTGTTCTTTTATAATGCTTTTTAATAGAGAATGGTGTTTTCCATCAATGAAAGGGTGATAATATAAGCAACTATAACAACAACGTACTTCACTGAATGGACATTGCATATCTTCTCTAGAACAACCTCCTAAATCCGTATGCAATTTGTCACCAACAATACCTACCACACGTTTTCCTTTCCATTGTTGTGATAAATATAATTTCCCTGTTAGCATCATAGATATCATATTTTTCCACACTAAATTTGAACCCAATGCTCTAGCTCTAATTAAAGCAAGAGAGGGCGTTGCAGAAATATAGTGTTTAGCGACAACTAATGATGAATGACCTAAAATATGAGATATTTCTTCCGCACTAGCACCTTGCATAGCCAAAGAGTGCCCAACATTATGCCGAAAATCAGTGGGAGTAATAATTATTTTAGCAGCTTCACCACGTGCTACAGCCTCTTGATATTCAGAAGGACTAAACTCTAAAATAGCTTGATTAATACATTTCGAAACAACAAAAGGGGCTGAAGTTCCAGTATTGAATAGCTGTTGATCAGGTTTTAATTTTGCTCTTTCACGGTAGTGTAATAATAATATTCCTATCTCAGGTGGTATTGCTAAAGCTATACGCTCAGTAGTTATTTGTCGTTGTTTAGCATAAGGTAGGAATATACTATATCGTGTGATATTATTTTTTAAATCCCTAGTATCTATATAAATATCTTTAGCTGCTAACTTTGAAATTTGTACGGGTCGTGCTCCAGTTGCATATATAATACCTAACATTGCTGCATTTTTAAGTTTATTTTTATTAATTCTAACTCCATTTTTTATAGCATTTGCCAATTCTAACAATCCTTTGCTGATCATGTTTTTTTCAGTTTTATCAAGAATGTTATCTATTTCTTTATATACCCCCCAATTTTTATTAATAGGTCGAGGAATAAATTCCAAATCATCATAATTACTTAATGAAAAATCAGATAAATCATAAATACATAATATTTTAATCCCGTAAATAATATAATAGAAGCTTCTGGGTTCAAGATTGTCAGTTTCAAGATAATCTTTAAGCAATGAAAAATTAAAGATTCCAAACCTCTTGCAGTAGTCAATAGCTTTTACCCAAGCTTGCTGCAAGCTTGGTAGTTGATATGGAGAGCGAGTTGATGCATAATGAAAACAAATAAATTTTAAAAGTTTGTTGCTATTTTTATCAAAATCAAACCGTACACAATGACGAGAGCCAGAATAGTCATATACCCAATAGCTTTCCTGTGTTGAAATGTATTTATCATCAAATGAATCAGCATTGTTTAAGTAGATATACTCCGGTAATTTATAATTAAATAAAAACTCTATTAAATCTTCATTGTAAATAGTGTGATTGGTATTTTTGCATTGTTCTTTAATCATTATCCCTCCAATCATCGTATGAAAAATCAGCATCATGATTTATATTTTTATAATCTATTGATATTCTACGAAGATTAGCTTTATTAGCATTTTCAGATAAAAATCTTTTAGCATATAAAATAGGCATATTGCTACTCTGACTCCATCCTCCAAGAATGCGTAATTCATTTAATGCATCATTCATTAATTCTGACGTTGAGAAATTAATTCTATTTTTTATTTTTTTATCCATATTGATTTTATCATTATAAATACGTTGTAATGTTAAATATGCCCAAGTATGCCTTGCTATGTGTGGAGTTATTTTTTCTATTGAGTCATAACATTCTTTTGAGTAATACTCAGGGTGACTTTTAATAAAAACATCGTTTATTTTTTCAAATATGGAATATATACTATAGTAGGATAGTGGTGAGTTATCTTTTTTAGTTGAGCAAAATAAAAAATTATGTTTTGTTAGTGGTCTTATTTTTTTAATATATATAGTTAACAAGTGATAATCAAACTTATCAATTTCTATAACCCTATGAGAATAAATGTTTTTTAATGATGGCAGCCTTTTTCTATTATCCTCTGTTTCATTATCTAAAGAGGTTATTATAAGGCTAAACTTATCCCCCCTTAAATTAGGTTTGATTGAATTACATTCAAGTAACAATAATTCACCAACTCGCAAACCATAATTTATAAGCAAACGACAAATCAGGAAGTTTCTTAATTGAATTTGGCGAATAGGAAAGGGGTTTAATATATTCATTTTTGAAGATGAACTGGGCGTTATGATAGTATAAAATTTTTTCACCATATCCAGAGTCATGCTTTTGAATTTCTTAAAATGTATATCAACAGGGCGCTTGGATTGTTTAAATTCATCTCTATAAATAAGTAATTTTTTACTTAACTGATTTGCTAGTTTTGAAAGCTCTATTGGAGAACTATCCATATATCGCGTAGATACATATGTTTGAATAAGATAATTAGTGAAACGAATTATTGTATGTAGCTTAATATTTTTATTCTTCTTTGAAGGATATGAAGCAAAGGGAAAGGATATAAGAGAAGAGTTTGGATTTTCAAGATAATGAGAGAATGCACGTAATTCATCGATTATAATTAATGGGTTATGACTTGATGAATAAAAGCTAAAACAGAATGTCACATTGTATTTTTGATACCAAAATTCATAAAATAACTTCAAAGCTTGGAGTGATGCTAGCTGTGTCGATGGTGAGCGGTGAGATAAGTGGTCAGTTAGATATTGTAAGGGATAAAAGAGCGGTAGATTTGTCTCACTATCCATTAATACCCACAGGCGCTCTCGTAGATGTTTGTTTAGCTGTATTAGTGAAAACATACCAAAATCCTTATACAAAGTATGGTATGAACAAATTATCCAATCCACATAATGTATGCAAGTGAAAAATGAATAGGGAAGCTAACTCTATGATTATATAAGGTCATAAAAAAATTATGAACTTTATGTCCCATTGATTTAATTTAACATAATATACATTATGCGAACCGAGATAGGTAAATACGGATAGTCGCTGAAATCTCTGTTTTTGGCTGATTGATTATGTTGGTACATTCTTAACTTAAGGCTTATTCGACAATGCTTTTTCTAGGTCTTGAGTATAGGTTTTCTGCTTTTTCTTCAGATACCACTTCACAAAGGGTTTTAATAAAATCTTTTTGGATATCACGACTTCCGTAAAGTCGATTTCAGTAATTCCATTATCAGAAGTAAAAACACCAATCCAATGCCTTTGATGTTTTCATTTTCCATATCAAACTCCCATCGTTGATATGGCACTTTGTCTTTTAGATTTCATACCGTCAGCTAAGTTGATACCTGTGACACTATCATAAGAATCAAAGACATCTATCCAATAATAATCCCTAATATTTTTATTTATTATTTCAAGCTTCTACCGTTGATATTGCTCTTTGCTGTAACTATAAATCTAACCGTAAAATAGCCTTTAGTTTGTTCAATATATTTGTGATCGTTTATCACTTCAATACTGCATAAATCCCCCGCCACAAATAATTTTCTGTAGAAGTAATCATTTACCGCAGCTTTTCAGATATCACATTAAAAGCTTTTTGTATTGTTGTATTAATAATTATCACAGATACTGTCTAAGCCACCTTTTCTTCTTGTTATATAATTAATGTTCAAAAATTAGAAATATGATATCTGACGCTATTAAACACATAAGAATATGTTATATTAAATTTAGCAAAGGTTATTGTTTTTAGCTGATAGTCAAGAAGCCTATCAAAAAAATGATTGATTCGCACAATGCACTCTATGTGTAAAGACGAACCCTCACGATTGCGGTAAACCCCAACCCCATTCTACCGCAATCGCTCAGAACCCTTTTGTAACGCATCAAACATTATGCGAACCATAGTAGGTAAATACAGAGAGCCGCTGAAATCTCTGTTTTTGGCTGATTGATTATTCAATTGGGCTTGGTCACTACTTTAGTATTTCCAACCAACCGACTTTCTTTAATTTAAATGCTGATGCTACATTGCTAGCCGAGGTTTATTATAGGAAATGACGACATGTTCATAATATATAACACATCTCATATATAAGAGTGATTTTTGTATATCTCCTTGTTCGTCTTATTTCTATATTTAATATATCAGAATAGATAAAATTAAAACTCCATTATAGTTAAATAAAGATACTCGTATAAAGATAATCATATTAGAATACAAATGTTTTTATGAATATTCCTTTTTTATATGCTAGGATAATTTAATAAAAATCTTATCTCTTAATAAGAAATAATTTTTAGTAAATTCCTAGGAACATTTATGAAAATAAAATACTTACCATTCTTTATATTACTCATGACAACAGGTACAACATTAAGCTATGCTACTGATGGTGAAATTAAAATAATGGCAGGGAAAACTGGCTATGTAGGCGAAGTTGTTCCAGTGACAAAATTAGCTAAAACCTTACCTAAAAGTTTCAAAGCCCCTTCGAGCGCTGATTATTATGCTAGGCTTGGTTTTCTGAGCCTTACCAACCAGACGGGTTATTGTGGTAGTACCGATGGGCTACAAAAAATACCTGAAATTAATCAATGGGGATTTAAACTAGTAAATAAAAACTATCCTACCTCTGGCTATTTATTATTGGCGATAAATGGAAACATTGGAGGACAATATAAAACTAATAATTCAGGTATCCAAAATATAAGAGGAGTATTAACTCGATCTAAGTTGACTCGTTCAAGTTTATATAATGTAAGCAAAAATGGTTCTTTTTGCTGGGGACCTTCGGCTTCTGATCAAGAAAACTTTTATGATCCTTCTTTTCGATCTTTTGTCTCTATCAGTATAAATAGTTATTCAGTTTATGCATATGGCGATATAAAGCCTGGTATTTTTTCATTAGAAACTAGTTTTAAGTTGTCAAGAAATACAGCTAATAGCGATGATGATAGTACTGCTTATTTTATCCATCCTGGAGAAATTAAAGTTACGGCCTTAAGAAGCTGTAACGTGACAAGTAGTACTGATACTAATATTAAATTTAAAGATCAATTTACATCAACATTTACTTCACCAACATTATTAGATACTTCACCAGTAAATTCCGTTAATGTTACATGTACTGAAAGTGGAAAAAACTATATTACAATAAAAGCTTATAATAGTCTTGTTAGTGGAAATATGTCTGGAATGCTTTTAAATGGAACAAAATCAAACAATCAATCAGAAGTTTATGTTGTTGCATCATTAAAAAATTTAACAAATCAAACATGTCAAGCGAATGATTCAAGTGCCATTAGATTCTTTGATGGTCACTATGTACCTAATATGGATAATATAAAATCTTTTAATCAAACTTTTCTATTTGGTCTATGTGCTAATGGCAAAGTTATAGCAGATAAATATTCAGGAGCTGTTGATGTTTCATTTATCGTTGAGTAATTATTCTGATAGAGCAGAAATCAGATATTAAAACTAATATTGACTAAGTTTTTTATTAATCTTTCCCTAAAGGTATAAATAGTAATTTTACACCTATTTATACTATTTACACCATTTGTTACACCACTTGTGAATTATACAACTTCCCCATTTAATTCTAATATGTTTACATCCCAATTTTGACTACCTAATTCACATACCATACCACCGTCATATATAAATTCTTTCTTCTCATTATTCTCAATAAAACGGGTGAGATTTTTCATTGGAATATATCCAGAGGAGAGATAATAAGCATGAGAAACAGCAAATAAAATAGAAAAATTAACAGAACGCTCTTTCAGTATAGCATGAGCCCTTTTTATTAATGATGCCGCAACGCCCTTTCCTCGGTATTTGTGAACCACCACTACACAACTCAATATACCAATGGTTTCAGGTAATGAATCTAGGTAAACATCTCGTAAATAAACAGCTACATGTCCGATAACCTGATTATCATCAATTGCCAGTACCAATTTGTAAGGTATATCAACCTGATAAAAATTACCCTTCATATCCTCAAAAGCTGAATTCTGTAAGGCTATTGTTTGCTCCAGAATTTGTTCACTAACATCTGACCAACTATAACATTCAATTCTCATTTAATTTTTCGCCCTTATTAGAGTCTGTAAGTTATTTTAAGCCTATTATTAATATCACTCATTTTGCAATACAATTCTCATTTTATTAATTAACTTAATCAGATAGTTAGCATTATTGCCTTTTTAGTGCTTTTTCAATACGCATTTTAGGAGTATTGCACCCTATTCTTCCCGAATATTCTGATGCCAGTACGATTATGATAGCAGTAACTTTATAATGTTCTTTATACTGGAGCTTATAAAAATGAATATCACGTTTAAGAAAATTGGAACAATGTGTGTCGCTTCTGTTCTGCTTTTTTCACTTGCGGGTTGTTCAAGCATGACAAAACGCGATCGTAATACAGCAATTGGTGCCGGTACTGGAGCTATCGGTGGTGCAATTTTAACAGATGGTAGCCCGTTAGGAACCATTGGTGGCGGTGTGTTAGGTGGTGTTATTGGCCATCAAGTTGGTAAAAAATAACTATTACCGTTATTTACTATGCTAAACTGAGCTTATAATTTTATAAGCTCAGATTCGGGCAATAATCTATATAGTAGTCATAGTTGCGGGTAAATGATGGTAAGAACGGCTCTATTGAAAATTAAAAATTTGATTATTTGGCTTTATCATCAGTTTAGCGACTTGATCCATATCGCGGTAACTTTTGTACTCTGTTATTTTTGTTTTCTTTTATCTCCCACACTTACCATCGCCGTTATAGGCGTCGTTATTATTGTTGTAGCCATGTTTTTATTAAGTCTATTTGTTTTACCCTAGCTTTTTTATGACACTTCTGTATTAAACCTTCTCTACTGTAACACTAAGTAAAAACCCCCTTTCAACCAACTTTTATAAGTAGTGAAAAACGTATAACTCAGTGATGATTAAAGTTAAAAATCTTTTACATTGGCAAAGAATCTTATCTTTCCCCTGATTTATCTCAAAGCTGCATTTTTCAACTTGACTCTTGTTAACGTTCGCTTTTTACTTTCAAAGATTAAAACAATGAGGATAAGTAAATGATTATATTTATCACCGGTGCTTCTGCAGGGTTTGGAGAAGCTATTGCTCGTCACTTTATTAACCATGGACACAAAGTTATTGGCACTGCGAGACGTCTTGATAAACTGCAAGCTCTTCAGCAAGAACTGGGCGATCTATTCTATCCTTTACAATTAGATGTCACCGATAAAAAAGCAGTCAGTGAAATTTATCATCAATTACCAGAACATTGGCGCTCAATTGATGTATTAGTCAATAATGCAGGACTCGCTTTAGGGTTAAGCACCGCTGATAAGGCCAATCTTGATGATTGGGATACTATGATCGAAACTAATAATAAAGGTTTAGTGCATGTCACTCGTGCATTACTACCCTCAATGGTCGAACGCAATATCGGGCATATTATTAATATCAGCTCAACTGCGGCCTCTTGGCCTTATATGGGAGGAAATGTGTATGGTGCAACCAAAGCCTTTGTTAAGCAATTTAGCCTAGGCTTACGTGCCGATCTTCAAGGTAAAAAAATACGTGTTACTGATATTGAACCCGGTCTTGTGGGTGGAACGGAGTTCTCATTAGTGCGCTTTAAAGGTGATACCGATAAAGTAGAACAAACTTATGCAGGGGCAGATGCACTTACCCCTGAAGATGTTGCACAGGCGGTTTTCTGGACGGCAACATTGCCTGCACATGTTAATATTAATACGCTTGAGATGATGCCCGTCAGTCAATCTTTTGCCGGGTTAAGTGTGCACCGACAAAATTAAATGCACTGAAAACTCATTTTTTGTTAAGGGATCATATATACTTGTTGATATAAAATAGTCATTGTTCAGTGCTACATAATTTAGAGGATAGCCATTATGATAAATACGTTAACTAAGAAACAAGCAACAAGGACTCTGCTATTTTCACTATTTCTTGGTTTATCCGTGTCTTCTTTTTCTTCTGTTGCAGCTTCAACAAATGTAACCATTAATGGCAATGGCTATGATAATGTTTTAGATAAAGAGCAAGCTCGACAAATGAAGGAAGATTGGGATCAAAAACGCGATCTCCGTAATAAAATCAACCAACGCGAAAAAACTGAGTTTAATAAAATAGATAAAGCTATTGATGAGCGTGACGCTTGTTTAAAAAGTGCCAATATCTATGCTTACTGGGAGTCAGAAACACGTCGCTGTTTAGACAGTAATACTGGTCGCCCAATTAACCCTTAATATAAATAAAACAATGATGTTTTAAAAATCAAGCAAGGAGAGAAATGTTATGAAAAAATATCTATTTGCAGTACTGGCTACTTTGTTCGCATTTGCACCTTTAGCCGCAAATGCTGGATGTGATGAAGTCGTTCAAGATATTCAACAAAAAATTGAAAATAATGGTGTTCCTGCGGCTAACTTTACCCTAACAGTGGTTGAAAATGATCAAGTTGCACAGACCGAAGGTAAAGTTGTAGGTACTTGTGAAAATGATTCCAAAAAAATCATTTATACTCGCCATTAATCATTGATTTAATAGCTAAAAAGGGTACTTTGTGTGCCCTTTTCTTTTTTAACTAAAATAGCTTGCCTGATTAGGCTATTAATATTTAATATTCATTGTTAAATAAAAAACACCCAATGAGTTAACTCATTAGGCGTTGATAAATAATAAGTAAAACTAAATATTAATAGGAAATAAGTTATTGAATAGAAATAACTTATTTTTATTCTCTTTGATTGACCTTAACTAAGCGGGTTGAGCGATTTCTAACTGACTTAAGTCAAGATAACAAGAGAGATCACGTTCTTCAGGGCGTAATAAATACGGGATTTCACCAATCAATGGGGCTGGAATATGTTGAGATAACCTTTCTACAATTTTTGCATAGTGCGGTAACCCAGGATTAATTCTATTAGCAACCCAACCAACTAATTCTAAACCATCATTAATAATAGATTGCGCGGTTAGAATTGAGTGATTGACACAACCAGGTTGGATCCCAACCACTAGAACAACAGGAATTTTTTCTTTAGCCACCCAATCTGAATAAAAAGTATTATCATCAAGTAAATAGCGCCAACCACCATTTCCCTCGATAACAACGCATTCAGCTTTTTGGCCCAAATTATTTAGTTCACTTGAAATTTGATGAAAGTCTATTGCATTTTCACTTACATAACAATTTTCTAGCAAAATAGGGTTAATTTCGTCGTAGCGAGCGTCAATAGGTGAGGAATTATGAATAATCTGAGCATCACGATTACGATTACCCTCAACCGTTTCATGTAATTCGGTTGCGATAGGCTTAAAGCCCACAGCTGTTGTCCCGCCACGATTTATTGACTGAAGAAGTGCTCGGGTGACAACAGTTTTACCTATGTTGGTATCTGTCCCCGTAACAAACAAGCGTGTTAACATATAATTTACTTCCGTTATGACAGATAAATCAGGTTTACGAAAAATGACAGAGATTAGAGTTTAGGGTAACACTGTTTATGGTGGCTTGAGTTAGCTCAATTTTTTAGTTAATTGAGTAAAAATAGGGTAATGTAAGTGATCAATTGGCCTACTTCTCTATACAGAATACTTCAATTATACTTTATTGTATGATTATTAGCCTTGCATTAACTCAAGTAATAATGAGCCATTATATAAGGCTTCTTTTACTAGTGATGCCGCTGGCAATGTGCCTTTATTGCGTAATTCTGTTTCTTCAATAACCAAGTTATGGGCATATCTAGGTAATACATGGTGTTGGATACTACTAAGGATCAGGGGGAAAAGTGCAGATTTTGCTCTACACAGAGGTGAACCTATTAATATTTTTTGAGGATTAAAAATATTGACCATCACGGCTAAAATAAAACCAAGTCGTTGCGCCACTAAATTAATTATGTCTAATGCTTGTTTATCACCAATTAATACAGCATCACATAGCGTTTCTACCGTAATCGGATATTGATTAAGTATTGAGGTGGGATTTTCTTGCGCCAAGTGCTGTGCTTTTTTAATTAACTGAGGGATCGATATTTCCGTTTCTAAACACCCTGTTGCACCACAATAACATTGCGTCTGTGAATCAATAACTTTTGTATGCCCTATTTCGACGGCACTATGGCTGTTTGAATGTAATGTCTTTCCATTAGTCACAACCCCTGCACCGACAATATCATCAATAACAATTTGCAGAATATCGGTGTTATTTTTGGCTGCACCATAGAGTGATTCAGCCATTGTCCAAGCCGTTACACTGTGTTGTAAGAAAACAGCAACACCTGTTTTTTCCTGAATTTTATCAGCCAGCGGGATATCTTGGATAGCATAGTAAGGAGAGCTATAAATAACGCCACTAATCGGATCAACAATTGCATTCATGGTAATACTAATTGCAGTAAGGCGCTCTACTCTTGATTGATAACGTTGAAAGAATGTATCTATTGCAGCAAGGAAATGATGCAAAAAAGCATCACTATTTTGTTTAGGAAAGTCGAAGGTATCTTCAACAACTAATTGATTATCTAGCTCTCTTAAACTAAAAAGTAGGCTACCATTATTTACTCGAATACATAAAAATTGCCACCCTTTGCTCTCTAACTTTAAACCAACAGCCGGCCGTCCTCGAAATCCCAAACCAGGAAATTCTGTTTCATGAATAAGGTGTGCTTCGACTAATTCTCGCGTAATTTTAGTAATACTGGCTGGCGCAAGTGTTGCTTTTTTAGATAATGAGATACGAGAAATAGGACCATGTTCATCAATTAATCGAAAAACAGTGCCAAGATTAAATTGTTTTACATGATCAATATGGCTAGGCGGGATCCCCATTTCATCTTATCCTTAATAAAAAAGCCGTAATTAATTCGAAGCTCTAAATAATTATTTTTCGATTATGTCGTCAGTTTGTGATAATTGTACAATAATTACATAAAAATCGTGATGGAAAGCACATATAAATCAAGATTTTTGATCTTCTAAGATATTTTTTAGCAATAATTGAGTCAACCTATTGGCCGCAGCGGGGATCGTTCGTTTGTTATGAGAAACTAACCATACTTCAGAGAAAGCATTCGAATTAGCAAAATGCAGATAATGCACACCATCAACTTTCATGCGGGTAAATGATTTTGTCACAATAGAGATACCTAAACCGGCAGCAACAAGCCCCAAGATGGTCATCGCCTCCCCGGCTTCCTGTGCTATCGTTGGTGTAATACCCGCAAGACTAAGCAATTGAATAATTTCATCATAAAGTGCCGTTCCTACATCTCGTTCAAAAAATACAAAAGGATATTGCCCAATATCTTGAATATTTACGCCTGTTTCTTTGTATGCAAGTAAAGGATGCCCTTCATAAACAGCCAAAATAAAAGGTTCACGAAATAGGAGTTGATGTTGCAAATTATCAGGTAATGTCGTATTACGCATAATTCCCAAATCGATGCGGCCAGTTAATAATGGTGATATCTGCTGCTTAGTATTCATTTGATGCATATGAATACCGACTTCAGGATAATTTTCCCTAAATTGACGCAAACTTAACGTAACCAAATGCATAAAAGGTGTTGTTGAGGTAAAACCAATTGAAATTTCACCTAATTCTCCTTTTTCCATTCTTGATGCTCGTGTCGCTACCGCCTTAACTTGTGCCATAATTTGATAGGATCCTTTTAAAAACATTTGTCCTGCCGGGGTTAACGAAACAGAACGATTGGTTCTTTCGAGTAAACGAGCCCCTATCTCACTTTCTAAGGCTTGTATTTGCTGACTTAAAGGAGGTTGGGAAATATTTAATCTCTCAGCTGCCTTACCAAAATGTAATTCTTCAGCAACAGCAATAAAATAACGTAAATGGCGAAGTTCTATATTCATAATTTGTATTATTCGTTGATGTAAATGCCTATTGATACTTTAAAAGTCTTATTGCTAATAATTAATATATTAGACAAAAAAATCAAATATTTTTAACATTGATATAAATCAAATTTAAGTATTGGATAGTTCTTGTTATGGACACTCATGAAATAAGCAGTAAAAACATAGCCCTAAAGGAAGATGTTTCTATCAACACCTCTTCTAAGCCAAACAGTCCTAAACACTATATCCAACGGGATGATGCGCTTTATATAAAAGTGACAGTGTCATTTTTTATGGTTGGTTTAGCCACTTTTGCGTTACTCTACTTTGTGCAACCTATCTTACCTATTCTATCAAAAGAATTTTCCGTCCCCCCAGCAACCAGTAGTCTTGCTTTATCGCTTTCTACAGGTCTTATGGCTTGTGGTTTATTGATTACAGGGCCTCTTTCTGATGCATTTGGTCGAAAAAATGTGATGGTTATTGCGCTATTTTGTGCTGCTTTTTTCACACTATTAAGTGCCATGATGAATAGCTGGACGGGGATTTTAATTACACGAGCACTTGTAGGGCTATCACTTAGTGGTGTTGCAGCCGTTGCGATGACCTACCTTAGCGAAGAGATCCATCCTGCTTATCTAGCCTTATCGATGGGGCTTTATATTAGCGGTAACTCTATTGGGGGTATGAGTGGCCGTGTTATTACTGGTGTCTTGAGTGATTATTACTCTTGGCGTGTGTCTGTGATTATTTTAGGTATTTTTGCCCTTGTTGCTGCTATCATTTTTTGGCGAATATTGCCGACATCACAACATTTTAGGCCAGCAACCTTAAAACCACGTAATCTTCTCATCACAACTAAATTGCATTTTAGAGATAAAGGACTCCCTCTTCTTTTTATTGAAGGTGGCTTGTTAATGGGCGGATTTGTAACTTTATTTAATTATATTGGTTATCGCCTATTAGATGCACCTTATTCATTAACTCAAACAACCGTTGGTTTAATTTCAATTGTTTATTTAAGTGGAACTTATAGTGCATCGAAAGCAGGCTTATTAACCAATAAATATGGATTAGGTAAAGTGTTTATTGCCGGTGTTTCTATGATGCTAGCGGGTATATTAATTACACTATTTGATTCTCTGGCAATTATTTTTATAGGTATGCTTATTTTAACTACCGGTTTTTTTGCTGCCCATGCGGTAGCAAGTAGTTGGGTTGGACGTCGAGCTAAACGAGGACGTGCGCAGGCCTCTTCCCTTTATCTATTTACCTATTATGCAGGCTCGAGTATTGCGGGAACACTAGGCGGGATCTTCTGGGTCAATTTTGGTTGGCTTGGTGTTGGGTTGTTTATTGCTTTTTTAATGTTAACTGCGCTATTAATTGCACTGCGCCTTAATCAAATAGCACAATAAAAAGTCATAATTTTCTATCTATTAATTTATAAAAACATATTGATAATAAAGAAAATTGTGACTTTACTTTGCTTTTTTTAGTATGGACTCTCTATTTTGAAAAGGACAGCAACCATGACTTTAATAAAACTACCAATAATACTAGCTACACTATTATTTACATCTCTATCTGTTGCCTCAGTAGACAACTGTCCACCGACTAAACCAGATTGTGTCGATGAATATACGGCTTTTCATTACCCTCCTGAAAAAGATTAAAAATAAAACAAAGCTAGCTTAAAAAAAACGCATATAACGATATTTAAGAAAAATATCATCAACAAAGTGCCCTTTTATCGCTACACTGTATAAATAAACAGTATAGCGTAATTTTTTAAATTTTACCCTGCTGAACGGTATACATTCCACTGAAGTTTATGTATTGTTTTAAATAAAGGCTAGTTGTATGTTGTAACTAAATAAGGGTGTAGAGATGAGCAAATATGATTTAATACAGCGATTTAACCTCTGTTTTCAACAACTTGAAACAGAAATCAATGCTCTTACCGATTTTCTTCGTCAGCTAAAGCAACTTCCTTCTGCCGTTTTTGAATTACCTGAGGTAAGTAAAGAAGATGAACATGATGAGATAACAAATATTACAGTGTCACCTAGTTATGATCTCGATGCTTTAGAACTCTCCTTAAAATTAATGACCAACCTCTTTATCTATGATAATGCTCCACATATCAGTAGCAAGCGTGCAATACGTTTACCGGGCGTACTCTGTTTTAGTGTCAGTAATCCCGTATTTAAGAATGTAAAAACACAAGTAGAGAGCATTAATTCATTAAAAAAACAGCTTTCAGATATTGTGACTAAAGAGTCTGGTATTTCGAAAGAAGAACGTTTTGATTTTGTTCATAATCAATTAAAAGGCTTAATTACACTTAATGCTTATCGCACCCTCACCCTACTTTCTGATCCTGATACGGTACGTTTTGGCTGGGCCAATAAAAATATTATAAAAAACTTAACTCGTAATGATGTGTTAACACAGCTAGAAAAAAGTCGAGAAGCCAATCGCGCCGTACCTCCTTATACCAGTGAACAATGGGCTGAACGTATCGATAAAGAGATAATGACCCTCTCACAACTTCCGGAAAATGCCAAATTAAAAATTAAGCGTCCAGTGAAAGTCCAACCTATTGCCAGAGTTTGGTATTCGGAGCAACAAAAGCAGGTACAATATGCTTGTCCCCTACCCTTATTAGCTTTCTATATTGATAAAGCGTCGGATTTTAAGCCCATAATAGGTGAGTTAGCTGATTATGATGTGAATAATATTCAAATTCGCCATCGCCCTAAAGCCAAAAAGTTGCAATTAATTATTCCACGATTGCATTTATATCTTGAAAAATAAGCAATAGATAAAAAATCCCGCTATCACAGATAGCGGGATTAAATATTGTACTAGATAAAATAAGCGTATGATTGCTTATTTTTTCATACTACCAACCATATCTTCTGGACGTACCCAGCTATCAAATTCTTCTGCTGTCAGGTAGTTCAGTTTCAGTGCAGATTCTTTCAGCGTTAAGCCCTCTTTATGTGCTTTCTTCGCGATCTCTGCAGCTTTGTCATAACCGATATGGGTATTTAATGCAGTAACCAGCATTAAAGACTCATGCAGTAATTTATTAATACGCTCACGGTTTGGTTCAATACCAATAGCACAATGCTCATTAAAGCTACGCATACCATCGGCTAATAAACGCACTGATTGTAGGAAGTTATCAATAATCATTGGGCGATATACGTTCAGTTCAAAGTTACCTGAAGCACCACCGATATTGATAGCAACATCATTACCCATAACTTGAGCGCACAGCATGGTTAACGCTTCACACTGAGTTGGGTTCACTTTACCTGGCATAATGGAGCTACCTGGCTCATTTTCTGGAATAGAAATTTCGCCAATACCACAACGAGGGCCAGATGCTAACCAACGTACATCATTAGCTATCTTCATTAATGAGGCAGCTAAACCTTTTAACGCACCATGAGAATGAACCAGCGCATCACAGGTTGCTAATGCTTCAAATTTATTAGGAGCCGTGACAAATGGCTGACCTGATAGTTCAGCAATACGTTTAGCAACGCGAACTGCGTACTCAGGATGTGTATTTAATCCTGTACCAACCGCCGTGCCTCCTAGTGCTAACTCACACACATGAGGAACCGAATCTTCGATATGTTTGATATTATGCTCAAGCATCGCCGCCCAACCGGAGATTTCTTGACCTAATGTAAGCGGTGTCGCATCTTGCAGGTGAGTACGACCAATCTTAACGATGTCATGGAAAGCTTCTGCTTTCTCTTTAAATACTTTCAGTAATGATTTTAATTCCGGCAGTAAATCCTGACGTAATGCGATAACAGCAGCGACATGCATGGCCGTTGGGAACACATCATTTGAACTTTGACTTTTATTAACATCATCATTCGGATGAATTTTGCGTTCCATGCCACGGATACCACCTAGTATCTCACTACCACGGTTAGCTAACACTTCATTCATATTCATATTTGATTGAGTGCCAGAACCGGTCTGCCAGATCGCTAATGGGAATTCAGTTGGGTGTTTACCTGCCAGTACTTCATCAGCAGCAGCAATAATTGCATCTGCACGTTCTTTAGGTAATAACCCGAGATCCATATTGACACCGGCGGCAGCTTTTTTGGTTAAAGCAAGCGCGTGGATCAGTGCAACAGGCATTTTTTCTACTGAAATACGGAAGTGTTCTAGAGAACGCTGCGTTTGAGCTCCCCATAACTGGTCAGCTGGTACTTCGATTTGTCCCATTGAGTCTTTTTCAATGCGAGTGGCTGCCATTTCAATCTCCTTAAGTACACAGAATAATTGATTAGTTCCGAATTACTTTCTAGTAAATAACTCGGATACAGCTATCATGCCATAAATAGAATAATAAATATGAGAGCTAAAGCGAGCTTATGATATTTATAACAGAATGAAATTGGTTGATTTTTCTGATTAAATGAGGTTGGCTCACGATAATATGAGTGTTTTTGCTCTCTATTTATAACCATATTAATTGTAAGCTTTTATTCTGTATCATAAATACAAATATGGCTTAAATAAATATACTTTTAATCCAAAAAAGACCCAAAAACGACATTTTTATCTTTAATTGCCATATTTAAGTTATCTATAATTATTTCTCTTTAAACTCATTGTGTTAGCTTATAACTAAGTAAGTTCTGATTGCGTTCTTATTTCACTAAATCTATATTTACAGAGAATATAGATAGCAATTAATATACGCTAATTATCTATATTCATATTCAGAGTATTGATAACCAAAACCAATTTGTTGGATTGTTTAAGGGTAGCAAAACAATCTTAAGAACGTATGCTACGAAGCATACACAGAGGATGGACTAGAATTATGAAGAAATCGCTTGTCGCTGTTGGTGTTATTGTTGCACTAGGTGTTGTGTGGACCGGTGCATCATGGTACATGGGCAGTAAAATTGAAAGCCGCTTACAGGAAGAGACCAAACGCACTAACGTTCAATTAGCGCAACTCGCTAAAGAAAGCCAATTAGGTGCGGATATTAAACTTGAAATTCGTGACTATAAGAAAGGCGTCTTTACTTCTACTGCTGATCTTGCGGTTGTGATTTCAGAGCATGCCAAATCAGATGAAGATAAAAAAGTAGAAGAAGTTCTCTTTAAGACGGATATTGACCATGGGCCATTCCCTCTTTCTGATATTGCTCAATTTAATCTAGCTCCTAAGTTAGCAGCAATGAATAATACTTTAGTGAATAATGAGACCACTAAAGATCTATTTAAGTTGACCAAAGAGCCATCATTTATTGATATGCACTCTTCTTTATCGTTTGATGGCAGTGTATCGGGTAAAGTTAACATAAATCCTATTAATTACAGCAAAGAAGGTAGCCAGTTAACAACATCTGCGTTTCAGATTGATTTTTCTTCCGATAAAAATGCAACAAACATCTCAACAGCAGTAAAAGGTGATGAAGTCATTGTTAAGAAAGGTAATGATGAAACCTTTACGCTGAAAAATATTGCAGGCTCTGTCGTAGGAACTAAAGTTAAAGACGATCAATATCTATTTGATACACAAACACTGAACTTTGGCGATATTACCTTTACAAGCCAAGATAAGTCATCTAATTTCACTTTAAAAGATACTTCTCTTGCTACTAAGAGCCAAATTAAAAATAAATTATTCTTTATCACTCAAGATTATAGTTTTAAATCTCTTAATGTTGGTGGTTTTGATTTTGGTGCGGGTAAATTTGCTTACTCAATTGATAAAGCAGACCCAGATGCGATGTTGCTATTAACAAAAGTTTATAACAGCACCTTCTTACCTTGGAATCAAAATAAATACGATAATTCAGCGATGATTGAGCAAGCTGTACGTGATGTTTTGGAAAAAGGTTTAGTATTCCGTATTGATGAAGCATCGCTTACCAATAGCAGTGGCGCAAGCAAGCTAAACTTTAAGTTAGATTTAAATGCGTTCAATGCTGATGCACTGAAAAAAGAAGACAAGGCGCCTTCAGTTCTGTTTAATGAATTGTTCAATAATATCGATTTTAATATCGATCTTTCTGTACCAATGCTAACGGAGTTCCGTAGTACCACACAATACCTTGATGTTATGCGTTATTCTGAAAAAGGCTTAACAGACGAAGATAAAGCTGAAATTCAGAAAACAACCGCTAACGACATGGCACAGTTAAAAACTGAATTACAGCAAAATATCAATCAAATTTCTCAAGACGAGAAAGATGCTCTGCCATTGATGCTGTTATCACAAGACGGTAATAAACTCTCTTTAAACCTGAACTATGCTGCTGATAAATTTACTATGAACGGTAAAACTTACAGCTTTGATGAGTTTATGGAAGTAACACAAGCGCCTCAAATGTTAGGTTTAGCGGCCATGTTATTTGGTGCGGGTGCTTCTTCTTATGATTATGATGACTCTGATTATCCTGAATATTCAGAAGAGCCAGATCAAAATGATGCAATAGAAGAGCCACAAATTGAGATCCCAGCAGCACCTGCTGAAAACAATTAATTTTAGTCACTGATAGCATACAGTCACTAATCAATAAAGCCCCCTATCACTATTCTTATGATAAGGGGCTTTTTATTGTTATTAACAATCACAATTGGGCTTAAACACTTCGCGTGTGCCCCAATCATCTTTACAACATGAATCAATCGCTTTATGCATTATTTCTGCAAGGGTATTAACTGTTGATATAATAGTAGAGAGCTCTTCACAAACATGACGACACGTTGAATTATCTTTATTCAGATCAGGAAGTTTAGGTAATGTTAAACTGTCACATAGAATTTCTTGCAGAACTAAAGAAAAATTAGCGATACCTGTCGTGTATATATAAGAGCGTCCTCCCGTCATCTGCGCTAAGCGCACATACTCTTTCGTGATGTTATCTCTATCAGCAATAGTAGGAAAGCGATCCACATTAGAGGGGTCATCATTAGGCGTTCCTTGATAAGTATATACTTTTACTTTTTCGCTTCTAGCAACCACTATTGCCTCATTGTTTTTAAGCACAGCGGCTTGTGTTAATACACCTCCGCCACCTTCCATACCTTCATCACCTAAGACAAAAATTGCACGGCGAGCGCCATCTCGCCAATCGAAATATTTACACACATCAATGACGGCTCGGCATAAATCTTCTTTATTTCCAGCATGATCTCGTCCATCAGCCTCTTTAAATGGCGCTCTTGCTTGTAGTTTGTGAGCAGATACACCTTGTGTCATTAAATAGTCAGTCACTGAGCGATCGAACTTAGTATTATCCCACGTACCTTCTATTCCTAAAAAAGTGACTCTTAAACTTGATGGGCAACGTCCTAATGCCTTTTGAACAGCATCATCTATTTGTTGACTTAAATCAGAAGATTCATCAGCCATTGAGCCACTTGTATCTATTACCACAACTAAATCTAAAGCAACATTGCCATCTCCTGTCTCCATTTGTGAACTTAAAGTAGGGTTAGCAGTTGGTGGCGGAATTATTGGTTTAGCTATTTGTTTATTACTATCATTATTTATTAAACTATTATCTGATTTTCCATTCATATTCTCGCTCCAATATAATGCAATATTAAAAATAAAGTGATTAGCCTTTTTCTAGCAAGAATATATTATGATTTTATTTTGTTTGTTCACTTCCTTATTAAATATAATAGATTTGTTATTTTTTATTACTCCAATATCATTAACAATAATTAATAAAATAATCACTTTATTTATAATTAAATAATCAGCCCTTTCACCAATAGATATTATTAATTCTTGCCTACACCTATCAATGTATCTGATAGTTTATATCAATCATTTTGATATATTTGTTTTTAAACGAAAAATTGCATTTTCAGCTAAGTTGATAAGAAGCATCAACCATACTGAAAAATAAAGATAATAAATGTACAGTATTAATTTAAAAATAATTTTTATCATCGAAAAATACAAAAAAAACGCCTCTTTATGTATTAAAAATAAACAGCTTTAGTTTAATTTATAGTGAATCAATTGAAAATCATTCATAATAATAGGCAATTTATTACTTTATTCCCCTTAAAAGAAAATCACGATAACAAGTGGATTTTCATTATTATTATTAAAAAGGAAAATAACACGTGATTGACACACAGTTGCCTTTAACCGATTTGCACCGCCATTTAGATGGAAATATCCGTCCTGAAACAATTTTAGATTTAGCAAAACAGCATAACATTGCCTTACCTGCCTATGAGCTAGAAACATTGCGCCCACATGTGCAGATAACTAAAAATGAGCCTAGCTTAGTGAGCTTCTTACAAAAGCTAGATTGGGGTGTTGCTGTACTCGCCGATTTAGATGCTTGTCGCCGTGTTGCTTATGAGAACGTCGTCGATGTTGCTAATGCAGGTATTGATTACGCAGAATTACGCTTTTCACCTTATTACATGGCAATGAAACACCAATTACCGATTGAAGGTGTTGTTGAAGCAATTATTGATGGTGTGCAAGATGCCTTACACACTTATGATGTTGAGATCCGCTTAATCGGCATCTTAAGCCGTACTTTTGGTGAAAACGCCTGCCAGCAAGAATTAAATGGTCTATTAAAACATCAAGATAAAATCACCGCTCTTGATTTAGCTGGCGATGAATTAGGTTTCCCTGGGTATTTATTCCAACCTCATTTTAATCGTGCTCGTGATACTGGCTGGAAGATCACTGTTCATGCTGGTGAAGCGGCTGGTGCTGAAAGTATTTGGCACGCGATTAAAGAATTAGGCGCAAGTCGTATTGGTCACGGTGTTAAAGCCATTGAAGATCCCCGTTTGATGGATTATCTCGCAGAGCATCAAATTGGTATTGAATCTTGCTTAACCTCAAATATTCAAACCAGTACTATTGCCTCTTTAGCACAACATCCACTTAAGAAGTTTTTAGAGCACGGTATTATCGCCTCACTCAATACTGATGATCCGGCCGTGGAAGGTATTGAGTTAAAACATGAGTATACTGTTGCTGCTCCTGCGGCAGGTTTAACGGCAGCACAAATTCGCCAAGCACAAATTAATGGTCTTACCATGGCTTTTATTAGCCAAGCTGAACGTGATGCATTAATTAAAAAAGTGAGTTTAGGTTAATATTAACGAAAAAATACCGCCTTATTGCTAAGGCGGTATTTTTATCTTTTGCTCTATTTTTACAGTGACTACTGATGGTGTTTTTTAGCTTGATTGGCATAACGCTGAGCTAATATGGCACAAACCATTAATTGAATTTGATGAAATAGCATCAGAGGCAATAGCATTATTCCTACCGTTGCTGCAGGAAATAGTACATTTGCCATAGGAACCCCATTCGCCAAGCTCTTTTTCGAGCCACAAAATACAATTGTGATTTCATCGGCTTTATTAAAACCAAGCCATCTTGCACTATAAATATTAATAACAAGTACAATAGCCAGTAATACACAACTGACAATGGTGATAGTTAATAATGACCAACCGTCAATTTTATGCCAAATACCTTCAACGACGGCTTCACTAAATGCAACATAAACCACCAGCAAAATAGAAGAGCGATCGGTTCTATTCACTAACATCTTATGATTATCAACCCAACGCCCAATTAATGGACGAGATAAATGGCCGATAATAAAAGGCACCATCAACTGTAATAAAATAGATTGTATCGCCCCTGCGGTATCAAAATGCTCAGCAGAGCCTTGTGTTTCCATTAAAAAACCCACCAGCACAGGGGATAAAAATACCCCTAAAATACTTGATGCTGATGCACTACAGATTGCCGCAGCTACATTACCACCAGCAACAGAAGTAAAGGCAATAGCGGATTGCACCGTCGCAGGTAAAGCACAAAGATATAAAAATCCCATATAAACGGTAGGTGACATCCAGTCAGGTACCATAAACTGTAGTCCCAACCCTAGTAACGGGAATAAAACAAAAGTACTGGCAAAAACCACTAAATGTAAGCGCCAATGACCAAGTCCTGACAATATCGCTTCTCTAGAAAGCTTTGCCCCATGCAAAAAAAATAATAAGGCGATCGCAGCCGTAGTAAGATGTTGAAAGATAACTTTAATCTCACCTTGTGCAGGTAATAGTGTTGCGAGTATGACCACCAAGATCATAATCATTAAAAAAGAGTCAATTTTTAGCTTTTGCCACCAAGACATGGTTTTCGTCACTCCCTAATGTTTACAGCTTAATTGTGGTTTTTGATTGATTTGAAAGGCTACCGGCTTCAATTAAACGCATAACATTAATGGCCTGTGACACAGTAACAGGATTCTCTTCACCAAATGCAATCGCACGATAAATTTGCTGATAATAAGCGGAATAATTACCTGATAGAGTCGGTAACTTTGTTGTTACTAACTCACCACTCTCTGTCGATAATGTTAATTCACCCTCTTGAGGATCAGCCCCCCAGTTATACATTTCCGTCGGAAGATACCCCGCTTTTAATGCATCTTCTTGGGTATCTAAACCATATTTTACATAACTGCCTTTTGTTCCATGAATAGCAAAAATAGGCGTAGATGAGGCAACCAACATAGAGGCATGTAAAATAACTTTCAGATGACCATAGTCTAATAGTGTATGAAAGTAGTCAGCATTTTTAGCATTAGGGCGCAATTGGGCAATATCAGCAGTGATTGCATAAGGTTGACCAAAAAGACATACCGCTTGGTCTAGTAAATGAGGAGCCAGATCGTACCAAAGCCCCCCACCAAGTCCGGCATCTTCACGCCAACGTTGGCGAACAGTGGGTCTAAAACGATCGAAGTGCGCTTCATAGGCACTGACTTCACCTAATGTTTTATCGGCAAGTAATTTTTGAACGGTAAGAAAACCGGCATCCCAACGACGATTATGAAAAACTGAGAGTAATCTCTTAGCTTCTTTCGCTTGTTGTGCCAATTTTTCTGCTTCATCGAGTGTCAAAGTAAAAGGTTTATCGACAACAACATGTTTACCGTTTTTTAAGGCTTGTGAGGCGTAGGTATAGTGAGTGTTATTAGGTGTTGGAATAACAATTAAATCGATGTTTGGATCATCAATCAGTTGTTGTGGGTTTGCATACACCGTAATATTAGGAAAATCAGCGATAACTTTACTTTCATCAGAGCTTGAAATGGCTGATAGTGTTAACCCCTCAGTGGTGCGGATCAGGGGAGCATGAAAGGTTTTACTCGCATAACCATAGCCTATAATCCCCACGTTTAAATTTTTTGTCATAACCCTATCCCGCTTTTATCTTTTTATTCTATAAATGAAAAATGACTTTCACTTCTACAGCTAAATAAATAATAACAAAGTTTGTGATAATATCTCGTTTAGAACTTAGTATAATAGTAGGATCTTTGATTAATGAAATTAAAACCTCAGACAAGCGTTTTGCCCGAGCAATCCCCTAAAGCCCCTATTACAGGTTGGTTACTTGCCCCTTTGGCTTATTTGCTATTGTCGATAGTGGGATCAGGTTTAATGTCTGTTTTATATTTAATGCGATATTTTTCAGATTTTTCGATTATCCACCAGCTACCTTTTCATGTGGTATCAAGCTGGTATCTTTCCGTGTTAACAACATGGGCGATGTTTGCATTTACCGCTTACTTATTAAGACAGTTTTTTTACCGCGCTAAAAATTTTCCTCGTTTATTTATTATTTGGTTATTAATTAACTTATTGTTGGCGATAAAAAGTTTCGGTTTTGCCCCTGTTGATGATCAGACCGCGGTTAAGTCACTATTATGGGCCGTTATGGCAACTGTTTGCTTTGTGCCTTATATCAAATATGCTAAGCGTGTCCGTGAAACTTTCACACAAGATCGATAACTTCATACATTTCAGCTTGATATTATACTCGCCCGTTTAGCCTCTTTATTTTATGAGGCTTTTTCTCCATTTTTAACAATTTTGGCATAGCAATGACTGATTACTTGCTTTTATTCGTTGGTACCGTCTTGGTGAATAACTTTGTACTCGTCAAATTCCTCGGTTTATGCCCATTTATGGGTGTATCAAAAAAATTAGAAACCGCGATAGGAATGGGGTTTGCGACAACCTTTGTCATGACGATTGCCTCTATTAGCTCTTGGCTAATGGATACCTTTATTTTAGTTCCCTTAGACTTACTCTATTTACGTACACTCAGCTTTATTTTAGTGATTGCTGTGGTGGTTCAATTTACAGAAATGGTCGTAAGAAAGACCAGTCCAACGTTATATCGTCTATTGGGGATTTTCTTACCTTTAATTACTACCAACTGTGCCGTATTAGGGGTCGCATTACTGAATATCAATCAATCACATACCTTTATGCAATCAGCAGTATATGGTTTTGGTGCTGCGGTAGGATTCTCATTAGTTATGGTGTTATTTGCAGCCATTAGAGAAAGACTGGCTGTCGCCAATATTCCTGCACCTTTCAAAGGCTCTTCTATTGGCTTAATTACTGCGGGTTTAATGTCTCTTGCCTTTATGGGTTTTAGTGGTTTGGTGAAACTGTAATGAATTCTTTATGGATAGCAATTGGTGTACTTGGTGTACTAGGGCTTATCTTTGGCCTGATTTTGGGGTATTCCGCTCGTCGTTTTAAAGTGGAAGAAGATCCTATTGTTGAAAAAATTGACGCCATATTACCACAGAGTCAATGTGGTCAGTGTGGTCATCCTGGTTGTCGCCCTTATGCTGAAGCGGTCGCAAATAATGGAGAAATGATTAACCGTTGTGCTCCGGGCGGTGAACAGGTTATGTTAAAAATCGCCGAACTGATGGGGGTTGATCCACAACCGCTTGATGGTGATGAAGAAGCATTAAATCCGGTGAGAAAAGTGGCTTTAATCGATGAAGACAACTGTATCGGATGCACAAAATGTATTCAAGCATGCCCAGTGGATGCCATCGTCGGCGCTACTCGTGCAATGCATACCATAATAGAAGATCTCTGCACAGGGTGTGACTTATGTGTTCCACCTTGTCCAACAGACTGTATTACTTTAGTTCCTGTGAAAATGACGACCTCTAATTGGAAATGGGATTTAAATACTATCCCTGTGAGAAATATTCCTGCAGAGCCAGAAGAAACACCCGAAGATGAACCGTCATTAAAGACGGAGGATAATGCTCATGTTTAATCTCTTTTCGTTATTTAAAAAAGATAAAATTTGGGATTTTAAAGGCGGTATTCATCCTCCCGAAATGAAATTACAATCAAGTCGTACGCCTATGCGTATAGCTCAGTTACCGGATGAGGTTACCATCCCTATTCATCAACACTTAGGTACTCCTGGGCAACTTTGCGTTAAAGTGGGTGATCATGTTTTAAAAGGCCAAGCCTTAACCCGTGGCGTAGGAAGAACATTACCTGTTCATGCTTCTATATCAGGTACAGTCACGGCAATAGAGCCATTTCCAAGTACCCACCCTTCTGGTCTGCCTGAAATTGCAGTGAAAATTGTCTCTGATGGTAAAGACGAATGGCGAGAAAAATCACCACTAGTTGACTATCAATCACAAAGTAAAGAAGTATTGCTTACCCGTATTCATGAAGCAGGCGTTGCTGGATTAGGGGGTGCGGGTTTTCCAACAGCCACAAAATTAAAAGGTGGTGGTGATTTAGTTAAAACGCTCATCATCAATGCCGCTGAATGTGAGCCTTATATCACAGCTGATGACAGACTGATGCAAGAGCACGCAGATGAAGTGATTGCGGGTTGTCAGATATTAATGCATATACTGTCACCGGATGAAGTGCTGATTGGTATTGAAGATAACAAACCTGAAGCTATTGCCGCCTTAAAACAAGCATTAGCGGCCCATACAAATGAAAAACGTATTTTTATTCGGGTGATCCCTACCAAATATCCATCTGGAGGAGCTAAACAGTTAACCAAAATATTAACGGGCAAAGAAGTTCCTTCTGGCGGTCGCTCCTCTGATATTGGCGTATTAATGCAAAATGTGGGGACGGTAGTGGCAATTAAACGTGCCATTATCGATGATGAACCTTTAATTGAACGTGTCGTCACCGTGACAGGACAAGGGGCTAAAACCCCAGGCAACTTTTGGGCGCGTTTAGGTACTCCTATTTATGCACTCATAAAACAAGCAGGCTTTGTTGCTGGCTCTGAACAGATGGTCATTATGGGGGGGCCTTTAATGGGCTTCACCTTACCTGACTTAAATGCCCCCGTTATAAAAATTACTAACTGCTTATTAATTCCCTCTCCAGAAGAGATGGATACAGATAATGTTGAAGAAGCTTGCATCCGTTGTGGTCAATGTGTTGACGCCTGCCCTAGTGGTTTACTGCCACAACAACTTTACTGGTTTAGTAAAGGGAAAGAGCATGAGAAAGCGCAACAACATAATTTATTTGACTGCATTGAGTGCGGGGCTTGTGCTTTTGTCTGCCCTAGTAATATTCCATTAGTGCAATACTACCGCCAAGAAAAAGCAGAAATACGAGAAATTGATGCGGAAGCTAAGCGAGCGGCTGAAGCTAAGGCACGCTTTGAAGCGAAAAAAATCCGTATGGAACGAGAAAAGCTTGAACGTGAGGCAAGACATCAACGTGCTGCAGTTAAGCTTGATGATCACCAACAAAATGAAGTGCAATCTGCACTTTCTCGTGTAAAAGAAAAACATAGCATTGGCAAAATTATTGCTGTTAAAGCAGGAGAACAACCTGACAACGCAGCGGCTATTGCTGCACGCAAAAAACGTAAAGAAGAAGCCCGAGCAAAACAAGCTGCTAAATTGGCACAACAGATACCACAAAATACCCATACCACCGCCGATGCAGAAAGTGATCCACGCAAAGCCGCTGTAGCGGCAGCATTGGCTCGTGTAAAAGCTAAAAAAGCTCAACAAGCGCAAGCCACCGCAGAAATAGACACACCTGCTGAAACTCCGGCTGAAGTGGAAACCGATCCGCGTAAAGCTGCTGTAGCGGCAGCATTGGCTCGGGTAAAAGCTAAGAAGGCTCAACAAGCGCAAGCCACCGCGGCAGTAGATGCACCTGTTGAGACTCAAGCTGATGGGGAAACCGATCCACGTAAAGCTGCTGTCGCTGCTGCTATTGCTCGGGTAAAAGCTAAAAAAGCGCAACAAGCGCAAGCAACTGCAGAAATAGACACTCCTGCTGAAACTCAGGCTGATGCTGAAGTGGAAACCGATCCGCGCAAAGCTGCTGTGGCCGCTGCTATTGCTCGGGTAAAAGCTAAAAAAGCCCAACAAGCGCAAGCAACTGCAGAAATAGACACTCCTGCTGAAACTCAGGCTGATGCTAAAGTGGAAACCGATCCGCGCAAAGCCGCTGTGGCTGCTGCTATTGCTCGGGTAAAAGCTAAAAAAGCGCAACAAGCGCAAGCAACTGCAGAAATAGACACTCCGGCTGAGGCTCAGGCTGATGCTGAAGTGGAAACCGATCCGCGCAAAGCTGCTGTGGCCGCTGCTATTGCTCGCGTAAAAGCTAAAAAAGCCCAACAAGCGCAAGCAAACGCAGAAATAGACACACCTGCTGAAACTCAGGCTGATGCTGAGGTAGAAACCGATCCGCGTAAAGCTGCTGTCGCTGCTGCTATTGCTCGGGTAAAAGCTAAAAAAGAAGCACAGCAACGCCATGCTAAAGAAGAAGTGACATTGGATTAATACAAATGAAATTTAGACCAATACAAAATAACAATAGCAAATTGAAAATCGCCAGCTCTCCATTTACTCATAATCAACAATCCACCAGTCAAGTGATGTTGTGGGTAATATTGGCCGCTATTCCAGGTATTCTATGCCAACTCTACTTCTTTGGTTTAGGGACGCTATATCAAATTATCTTGGCAATCATTGTCGCGCTATTGGCGGAGACTATTTGTGTCAAACTAAGAAAAGAAGATCCACTTCTGTACCTAAAAGATAATTCCGCCTTACTAACAGGTATTTTACTGGCAATTAGTATTCCTCCTTTAGCACCTTGGTGGATGATTGTCTTGGGGACATTTTTTGCGGTTGTTATTGCCAAACATATTTATGGTGGACTAGGTCAAAACACATTTAATCCCGCGATGGTCGGTTATGTGGTGCTATTGATCTCCTTTCCCGTACAAATGACATCATGGATGCCCCCCGTTGAGTTACAAGCAGTCTCTTATAATTTTATAGATAGCTTAAGCATTTTCTTTACCGGACATACTCCATCAGGACTCACTCTTGAAGACTTAAGACGCTCTGTAGATGGCATTACCCAAGCCACACCACTTGATAGTTTTAAAACCGGATTATTAACCCACTCTATTGATGAAGTATTAGCGACCCCTATCTTACAAGGTGGTTTTGCGGGGATCGGTTGGCAATGGGTGAACGTTGCCTATCTAGTTGGCGGCGTTATCTTGTTATATAAACGAATTATTAGCTGGCAAATTCCTGTTGCCATGTTAACGCTGCTTGGTGTTTGTTCGCTGATCAGTTGGGGGATCGATCCTACTCGTTACTCTCAGCCACTATTACAGCTTTTCTCAGGTGCGACGATGTTAGGGGCTTTCTTTATTGCCACCGATCCTGTTAGCGCCTCCACCACACCAAAAGGGCGATTAATCTATGGTGCAATCATTGGCCTATTAGTGTGGATTATTCGTGTCTATGGTGGCTATCCTGATGCCGTGGCCTTCTCAGTCCTATTAGCTAATATTGCTGTACCGCTTATTGATAGTTATACCCGTCCTCGGGTTTATGGACATTAATGGAGATAATGATGATCGAGATACTAAAACGTCATGGGTTAACATTAGCTATCTTTGCGGCCTGTACCACAGGGTTAACTGCTGTCGTCTATCACTTGACGGCGAATACTATCGCAGAGCAAGCGGCTTTAGAAAAACAGAAATTATTAGACCAAGTGATCCCAACCTCTCTCTACAATAACCATCTTGCGCAAGATTGTTATATTTTGACAGATAAAGCATTAGGTAATGAAAAACCACATAAACTTTATGTTGCTCGTTTTAATGGTAAACCTGTCGCCGCCGCATTAGAATCAACGGCACCTGACGGTTATTCAGGGGCGATTGAATTATTGGTTGGTGCTGATTTTAGTGGCAAAGTACTCGGTGTTCGCGTGACAACACATAATGAAACACCGGGGCTAGGTGATAAAATAGAAACGCGTATTTCAGATTGGATTTACTCATTAAGTAACAAGTTTATTACCAGTGATCATGACTCACATTGGGCGGTAAAAAAAGATGGTGGTGATTTTGACCAATTCACTGGAGCAACTATCACACCAAGAGCCGTCGTTAATGCATCAAAACGCACTGCATGGTTAATACAATCTTTACCTGAAAAATTAGCTACCCTTTCAGCTTGTGAGGCGAATTAAAATGAGTATGATCAAAGAGCTGTTTTCACAAGGATTATGGAAGAATAACTCTGCTTTAGTTCAATTATTAGGGCTGTGCCCATTACTGGCAGTTTCTTCTACCGCGACCAATGCTCTAGGCTTAGGTCTAGCCACAACATTAGTATTAGTTTGTACCAATGTGGCAGTGTCTAGTTTACGTCGTTGGGTTCCCTCTGAAATTCGTATTCCAATTTATGTTATGATTATCGCATCCGTTGTTAGTGCGGTACAATTACTTATCAATGCCTATGCTTATGGCTTATACCAATCATTAGGAATATTTATTCCTCTTATTGTTACTAACTGTATCGTGATTGGTCGTGCAGAAGCTTTTGCAGCTAAGAATGAAGTTTTTCCTTCAGCAATTGATGGCTTTGCTATGGGATTAGGTGCAACAGCGGCACTCTTTGTTTTAGGGGCAATGCGTGAAATATTAGGTAATGGCACCTTATTTGATGGTGCTGATTTATTATTAGGTGAATGGGCGCAAGTATTAAGGGTTGAGATAGTACATTTAGACTCACCTTTCTTACTGGCTATTTTACCACCCGGTGCCTTTATTGGTTTAGGTTTTATGCTGGCCATAAAATACCTGATTGATGAAAAACAGAAAAAACGCGCTTCATCCACAACCAAAACCTATGAAAAAGAACAAGGTTGTGGCAGTCATATTGTTAAAAACTAATTTGTGAGCATAATGAATCAAGCTAAACGTATAGAAATTTTAACTAGGTTGCGGGATAACAATCCGCATCCTACGACTGAGTTAAGATTTAACTCCCCGTTTGAATTATTGATCTCCGTGTTACTCTCTGCACAAGCCACCGATGTTAGTGTTAATAAGGCAACAGCAAAACTTTACCCTGTTGCCAATACACCTCAAGCAATGCTGGAATTAGGTGTTGAGGGGATCAAATCCTATATTAAGACCATTGGCCTATTTAATACAAAAGCTGAGAATGTGATTAAAACCTGCCAAATATTGGTAGATAAACATCATGGCCAAGTTCCTGAAAATAGAGAAGCTTTAGAGGCATTACCCGGTGTCGGCCGTAAAACAGCGAATGTCGTACTTAACACTGCTTTTGGTTGGCCGACCATTGCTGTTGATACACATATCTTTCGCGTGTGTAATCGCACTAAATTTGCACCGGGAAAAAATGTTAATGAAGTGGAACAAAAACTGCTAAAAGTGGTACCGGCAGAATTTAAAGTCAATTGCCACCATTGGCTTATCCTGCATGGTCGTTATACCTGTATTGCCAGAAAACCACGGTGTGGCTCTTGTATTATTGAAGATCTCTGTGAGTATACCGAAAAAACAGATCCACAATAACATTGTGCAAATTTCTCTGTTTTTCTGATGCATATTACTTGCGTCATTACACACAATCGAATAAAACTATTGCCCACTTTTATTATTAAAATTGCCGACTTTCCGGAAAAATATGTTTCAAGACAATCCGCTGCTTGCTCAGCTAAAACAGCAACTCCATGCCCAAACACCGCGCGTGGAAGGCCTTGTAAAAGGGACAGATAAAGGCTTTGGCTTCCTTGAAGTTGATGGTCAGAAAAGCTATTTTATCCCTCCTCCTCAAATGAAAAAAGTGATGCACGGTGATCGCATTATTGCTGCCGTACATAGCAATAATGATAAAGAGTCCGCTGAGCCTGAAGAGCTGGTAGAACCCTTTTTGACTCGCTTTGTCGGCCGTGTTCAGAAAAAAGAAGGCGATAATCGTCTATGGATTATTCCTGATCACCCCCTACTTAAAGATGCCATTCCTTGTCGTCCTATAAAAAGCTTAACTCATCCATTTGCCGATCAAGATTGGGCAGTGGCGGAAATGCGCCGACACCCTCTTAAAGGTGATAAACATTTCCAAGCTGAATTAACTGATTTTATTACCGATAAAGATGACCATTTTGCACCTTGGTGGGTGACATTAATGCGTCATCAATTAGAGCGAAATGCACCTGAAGTAGACAGTGAAACATTAACCTTACATGATGATCTACCGCGTGAAGATTTAACCGCGCTCTCCTTTGTGACCATCGATAGTGCATCAACCGAAGATATGGACGATGCTTTATATATTCGTAAAGAAGAAAATGGTCAACTTTCACTGTATATCGCTATTGCCGATCCAACGGCTTATATTCAGCCTAATAGTGAATTAGATACCATTGCAGCACAACGAGCGCTAACAAACTATCTACCGGGCTTTAATATCCCGATGTTACCTCGTGAGCTATCAGATAATCTCTGCTCATTGCGCCCTAATGAAAAACGTCCTGCGTTAGTCTGCCAAGTGGGTATCATGGAGGATGGTGCATTAACCGATGAGATCCACTTCTACTCAGCATGGGTAGAATCAAAAGCAAAACTGGTTTATGACAATATTTCTGATTGGCTAGAAGGTGAAGAAACACAGTGGGCACCTGAAAATGAGATTGTTCATGAACAAGTCATGCTATTAAAAGAGATGAGCGAGAAACGTCATGTATGGCGTGAACAACATGCTCTCGTCTTTAAAGAGCGTCCTGACTATCGCTTTATTCTTGATGACAGTGGCAACGTATTAGATATCGTGGCGGAAAAACGTCGTACTGCCAACCGTATCGTGGAAGAAGCGATGATCACCGCCAATATTTGTGCGGCAAAGGTACTTAGTCGTAATCTCGGTTTTGGTATTTATAACGTTCATACTGGTTTTGATCCGCTCTATATTGATCAAGTCTCACAAACCTTAAAAGAGCACGGTATTGAAACCAACGCCGATGAGTTATTAACCCTTGAAGGTTTCTGTCGCTTACGTCGTGAACTAGATAATCAGCCAAATCAATTCCTTGATAGCCGTATTCGTCGTTTCCAAAACTTCGCTGAAATAAAAACAGAGCCAGGCCCTCACTTTGGTTTAGGCCTTGAAGCTTATGCGACATGGACATCACCGATCCGTAAATACAGTGATATTTTAAATCACCGTTTATTAAAAGCGATTATCAGCAAAAGTGCGGCAGAAAAACCGCAAGATGAAGATTGTGTTCGTATTGCCGAACGTCGTCGTGCTAACCGTATGGCCGAGCGCGATGTCGGTGATTGGTTATATGCGCGCTTCTTAAAACCTTTTGCTGGCACTGAGAGTACCTTTAATGCCGAAATTATTGATATTACTCGTGGTGGTATTCGGGTACGTTTAGTTGAAAATGGGGCTATTGCCTTTATTCCTGCACCATTTTTACATGCGGTACGTGATGAAATTCAATGTAGTCAAGAAACTGGCTCTGTCATTATTAAAGGCGAAACAGCCTATAAGCTCAATGACATTATTCCGGTACGTATTGAAGATGTGAAATTAGAAACGCGTAATATTGTTGCTCGTCCGATTTAACAGCTATTTAGCGTAATAGATATTATCAAGCTGATAACCTACTCAGGTTATCAGCTTTTTTATTCCATTTTACGACTCTACAGATATATGCAGTGACACTGTCACTGATAGTTTGCTAATAATAAAAATGCGCCGACCTTCAACAAGATAAGCGCACTATATGTAGAATACTAGGCTTCAATCGATGATTGGGGTTGTGATAAAAAAACGACCTCAGCCTCCAGCCAATTTCACTTTCATCCCTTTCGCTTCTAATAAAGATTTAATTAAATCCCGTTTATCACCTTGGATTTCAATTAATCCCTCTTTAACACTGCCACCACAACCACATTTCTTTTTTAATTCAGCCGCTAATTTAGCCAGAGCTGCATCATCCAAATCAATACCGGAGATAACACAAACCCCCTTACCTTTACGTCCACTGGTTTGACGTTGGATACGCACAATACCATCACCGGCGGGGCGTGTAGGTTTTTGCTCTTCTTCTTTAATCCGACCAATATCAGTGGAATAAACCAGCCGAGAATTATTATCCATGTTGCACAACACCTTGTATAGAACGATTAATTTGCTGTAAAGTTTCCAGTGGATTTTTACTGCGTGTAATAGGTCTGCCGATCACCATATAATCCACCCCAGCCACTATCGCTTGTTCTGGCGTCATAACTCGACGCTGATCACCCACTTCGCTCCCCGCGGGTCGAATACCGGGAGTGACCAGTAAAAAGTCATCGCCACACACTTGTTTAAAACGAGTGGCTTCATGAGCCGAACAGACCACACCATCAAGACCACAGGTTTTAGTCAGTAATGCTAAGCGTTCAGCTTGTTCTGCTGGTGTTAAATTAATGCCCAGTTCAGTGAGATCGGATTGATCCATACTGGTCAACACAGTGACAGCGGTTAATAGCGGTGCCTCTTTACCAAATGGCTCTAAGCTCTCCTTTGCGGCACGCATCATACGACTACCACCACTCGCATGTACATTGACCATCCATACCCCTAAATCGGCAGCCGCGGCAACCGCTCGCGCCACCGTATTGGGTATATCATGAAATTTTAAATCTAAGAAAATATCAAACCCTTGCTGTTGCAATTGCGTTACAAATTGCGGTCCAAAGCGAGTAAACATCTCTTTACCAATTTTAAGGCGACAAGATGAAGGGTCGATACGTTGTGCAAAATCGAGTGCACTTTTTTGGTCTTCATAGTCTAGTGCCACAATAACGGGCGCGCAGGTAGAGCTGGGCGATTTTTTATCACAATCAAATGACATTTTAAGGCCTTTATTTATCAAGAGACTATTAAAAGTGACACCGTCACTGACCATCTAAGCCACGTATCGGCTTAACGGTATCCCAAGAGCGACAGGATGGACAATGCCAATATAATGCATGGGAGGTAAAACCACATTTATGGCAACGGTAATCAGGTTTTGTGCGGATCTGCTCACCGACCATATAACGTAATAAAATCAGACTCTCTTTTGCGCGTCCTTCTTCTGCTTCAGCTAAATGATAGCGCATTAAACGATAGAAAAGTCGCATGGTGGGATGACGTTCTAGTTGGCGATTAATATATAATTGTGCGGCTTCAATGCCCTCTTTCTCTTCAATAATATCGGCAAGATAAAGCTCTGCAATGGCACCACAATTACTCTCGACACATTGACGTAGATAGGCTTCCCAACGAGCCGGATCACCTTGAGATTGGAAGCATTCAAAAAGCATTGGCAAGGTTTCACTGACCATCTCTTTATCTTGCTCAATCACTTTCATTAATACATCAATGGCTTTATTTTTTTCATCGCGCGCGATATAGATACGGCCATACATAATGGAAACACGGGCACAAAGTGGATCCATTTGCCCGGCCTTTTGTAGAAAACTTAGCGCATTATCAAGATTATCACTGCTCATTTCTTGCAATGCGAGTTCACAATAGAAATGAGCAATTTGCTCTTTAAGTTCATGTTGACCCTGTTTTACCAATTTCTCTGCGGTTTCTATCGCCTTACCCCAGTCACTGGTAAGTTGATAAATCGCTAGAAGGGATTGTAATGCGCTTTGACGAAAATCCTGCTCATCAATCAGCTGTAGAAACATATGTTCAGCGCGATCATAAACCCCAGCAGCGACATAATCACGGCCAAGTTGCTGAATAGCGAGAAGACGTTGTTCAAAAGAGAGTGCAGCGCTCTCCATTAACGATTGGTGAATACGAATCGCACGTTCAACTTCACCACGAGAGCGAAATAGATTACCTAAAGTAAGAATTTTTAAAGGTGGTGCTATTCAAGGGTGGTAATTGTTTAAATTAAAAAGAGTAAGTTCAATACTAAATTCGGTCTTTACCTAATTAAGCATTTAAGCATTTAAGCATTTAAGCATTTAAGCATTCTTGGCTACGGCAATTTTAAAACTATGGCTATATTTTGACACAAAAATCCCCCGATAATCGGTCGTCCAACTATCGGGGGGATTTCATATAAGGCGTTTATTACTATTAATACTAATACGAAGGCTCTATTTACAACATATTACGAATAACATAATGCAAGATCCCACCATGTTCAAAATAAGCCAGCTCAGTTTGTGTATCAATACGGCAACGAGCCATAATAGTTTCACGACGACTATCTGCAAAAGTAATATTGACAGCGACATCTTGACCCGGTGTTAGCGAATTAAGCCCCGTTATCTCAATTTTTTCATCACCTTTGAGCCCTAAAGTCTGGCGTGATACACCTTTAGGAAATTCTAAAGGTAATACTCCCATACCAATCAAATTAGAACGGTGAATACGTTCAAACGATCCGGCTATCACCACTCGCACACCTAATAATCGTGTACCTTTGGCGGCCCAGTCACGGCTAGAGCCTGATCCATATTCATTACCGGCAATAATGGCTAAAGGCGTCTGTTCTTGCTGATAACGCATCGCCGCATCATAAATGGCTAACGTTTCTCCCGTTGGAATATGTTTTGTAAAGCCCCCTTCGATCCCCGGCACCATTTCATTACGAATACGGATATTTGCAAAAGTTCCTCGCATCATAACTTCGTGATTACCACGTCTTGAACCGTAAGAGTTAAAGTCTTTTGGTTCAACACCATGCTCTCGAAGATAACGCCCAGCAGGGCTATCAGCTTTAATATTCCCAGCAGGTGAAATATGATCGGTGGTCACCGAGTCACCTAATATGGCTAAAATACTGGCTTGGTGAATATCTTTAATCGCCTCAGGTGTTTTTGTCATACCTTCAAAAAAAGGAGGATGGCGAATATAGGTAGAATCAGGTTGCCAAGCATACACTGGAGTATCTTCTGTTTTCAGTGATTGCCAAGTTTCATCACCATCAAACACCGCAGAATACTCTTTATGGAACATCTGCGTTTTTACTTTTTCCACCGCATCGGCAATGGCTTTACTGTCAGGCCAAATATCTTTTAAGTAGACCGGATTGCCCTGCTTATCTTCACCTAATGGCTCTTTGGTCAAATCAATATTCATATTACCAGATAGCGCATAAGCCACGACTAAAGGAGGAGAAGCAAGCCAGTTGGTTTTCACTAAAGGATGGATACGACCTTCAAAGTTACGATTACCCGATAGTACAGCGGCTATAGTTAAATCATTATCTTTAATCGCCTCTTCAATCGGGGCTAATAAAGGCCCTGAGTTACCAATACATGTAGTACAACCATAACCAACCAAATTAAAACCAAGTTTATCTAAATAAGGTGTTAATCCTGCCAGTGCTAAGTAGTCAGTCACCACTTTAGAGCCGGGAGCTAGTGACGATTTGACCCATGGCTTACGCTGTAGGCCTTTTTCTACCGCATTTTTAGCCAGTAGACCTGCGGCCATTAAAACATTAGGGTTAGAGGTATTGGTACATGACGTGATCGCTGCAATCACTACCGCACCATCCGTTAAGGTAAAAGGAGGCTGATTATCAATAGTGACCTGAGGGTATTGAGCAAGAGGTTTTTTATTTGTTTCAAGCTCTACAGCCGCTTTAAATGCTTTTGGTACATTCAGCAAGTTAACTCTATCTTGTGGACGTTTAGGGCCCGCAAGACTTGCTTCTACTGTCGCCATATCTAACGATAAGGTTGAGGTAAAGATAGGCTCATCACCGGCATGACGCCATAATCCTTGCTCTTTACTATAGGCTTCAACTAATGCAATTTCTTGCTCTTCACGCCCGGTAAGACGTAAATAATCTAATGTAATTTCGTCAATAGGAAAGAAGCCACAGGTCGCACCATATTCAGGTGACATATTGGCAATCGTCGCTCGGTCAGCAAGAGGTAAAGAAGCGAGTCCATCACCATAAAACTCAACAAATTTCCCTACCACACCATGTTGACGTAACATTTGCGTTACGGTTAATACTAGGTCAGTCGCTGTGATCCCCTCACGTAGTTTACCCGTTAACTTAAAACCTACCACATCAGGGATCAGCATTGAAATGGGTTGGCCTAACATCGCGGCTTCCGCCTCAATACCGCCGACCCCCCAACCCAATACGCCTAGACCATTGATCATGGTAGTATGTGAGTCGGTTCCAACCAAAGTATCAGGGTAAGCAATATGTCGGCCATTTTGTTCTTCAGACCATATCGCTTTGCCTAAATATTCTAAGTTAACCTGATGGCAAATACCCGTTCCAGGAGGGACTACACGAAAACGTTCAAATGACTGTTGCCCCCAACGTAAAAAGAGATAACGCTCATAGTTACGCTGCATTTCAATTTCAACATTTTTCTCAAAAGCATCATCACTGGCATATTTATCAACCATCACCGAATGGTCGATAACCAGATCAACAGGAGAAAGAGGATTGACTTTTTCTACATTTCCCCCCAAAGATTTTACAGCTTCACGCATAGCGGCTAAATCAACAACAGCAGGTACACCCGTAAAATCTTGCATTAATACCCTTGCTGGACGATAGGCAATTTCACGGGAGGCATGGGCATTTTTTTGCCAATCCACCAATGCTTTAATATCATCTTCAACAACCGTATCATCATCAAGATAGCGGACTAAATTTTCTAACAGAACCTTTAACGATTTGGGAAGACGGGTAATATCCCCTAATTGACGAGCAACTTCAGAAAGACGGTAATACTCATATTGATGAGTACCTACAGAGAGCGTAGAAAGACTCTCCTTTTTCAGACGTAACGACATAGCTCCTCTCCTTCTTATTTTTATGCTGACAGCAATCACAAACTATCAAAATAGGTAAGGTTATCTATTAACCATATCATAGAAAGAGAAATTTCGCTTACGGACCACACGATTTGTTAATATGATGTTATTGAGATTATATTACTAACAAAACTTAATCTCTTTCTTTTAACTTAATTAGGATTTAATGGGGGTATTATTGCAAATAAAGGATAATGTATATGAACAATCAACAAGCCGAACAACTAAAAAAGATTATGATGGCTGATAGTTATTTTGCACAACCTATTACGCCCCCTTTTCCACAGCCTTTAGCAATAAAATCATTACAACAGACACTTAATATCAAAGATACAGAAGGACTTGTTCAATTTATTATCGCTTCACCTAAACGTTTTAACGAATCAGAAAAAATGATCATGACACAGCTGAAAGATATACAAATTGCCTTAATCTCTATTATGTCGAATCATCTTTCAGTATTAAAAAAAGAAGATAGTGAAGCTTATTATCAACCAGAGCATTGGCTAGAAACCCTTAATCATTTGCCTTTGCTTAGCCGTAATAAAGTTGAAAGCAAACGACTTGATAAGCAAACATTTGATTTTTCAATTGCTCAAGCCTTTGTGCAACTGTTATTAGGTGCAGCCATTAATGCAGCGTCACCGTCATTAGCCGAGTTTATCGATTTTTTACGCAATCAGGGACAACAAATTGAACTAGGAATACGCCAATCCTTTGATAGCTATAAAACGATAACTATTGCAGGTGTGACGGAAATCCTTAATCATAATAATCAGCTTATTTTTGTACCTAAATTAAAAATAATGAGTCTACGTTTCTCACATCGAACAGCCAAAATGTTATTAGCCAGTTGTTCGGGGCGAAAATTTACGATTTCAGTAGAATACACAACAATCACCTCGATTTTTGATATTGGTGCACTTAATGATCCACTGATTAATCGACAATTTTATGCTTTTTTAAATAAGTTTCGTCAATTGAGTATTACGAAATCTGATTCATTTTTTAGTGGGGACTTTTTATTGCAATAGCATTAATGTTATAAGTTACATAATGATAAAAGGCGGGATAATATACCCGCCTTTGCGTGTTAAACTAAAGGTAACTCGATATCTTTAAATAACTCTTCAATTTCTTCATTAGTGCGTAAAGCTGTCGCTTGTTCCACCAAATTACGTGTTAGATGTGGGGCAAAACGCCACATAAAATCATACATATAACCGCGTAGAAAACCACTACGTCGAAATGCAATTTTTGTGGTGCTATAACTAAATTTATCACGCATATCAATAGCGACTAAATCGCTATCAAGCATCGGATCAAATGCCATACTCGCAATCACACCAATACCTAAGTGTAGCCTTACATAAGTTTTTATTACATCCGCATCTGTTGCAGTAAAAACAATTTTAGGCTTTAAACCCACTTTACCAAAGGCTTCGTCAAGATCAGAACGCCCAGTAAAACCATGGGTATAAGTAACGATATCGTAAGTTGCAAGCTCTTGTAAGGTAACTTCACGCTTTTGCGCCAATGGGTGATCTTTAGTTACCACCACAATACGATTCCAACGATAACAAGGTAACATCACTAAATCGTTATACAGATGTAGTGATTCTGTCGCTATAGCAAAATCACTTTTACCACGGCAAACATCTTCTGCAATTTGTGTCGGTGAACCCTGATTCATATGTAATGACACTTCGGGATAACGTTCTATAAAACCTTTAATCACTGGGGGTAAAACATAACGCGCTTGTGTATGAGTGGTAGCAATAGAAAGCGAACCGCGATCAGGATAAGTGTGTTCCCCTGCAGCCGAACGGATAGCTTCTGTTTTGGATAATATCTCACGAGACAATCTGACAATTTCTTCCCCCGCTGGCGTCACATGTGTTAAGTGTTTACCACTGCGAGAAAATATTTGTATACCCAACTCATCTTCTAGCATACGAATTTGTTTACTGATCCCCGGCTGAGAGGTATATAAACGCTCTGCTGTCGTTGAGACGTTTAAATCGTTATTCACCACTTCAACGATATAACGCAACTGTTGTAATTTCATAGAAGCACGATCCCTTTACAAAAGACTTATTATTCTGTTATTCCGCTCATATTCATATAACTAAAAAGAATAATAAATAAGCAATATATAACCACTATATCACTTATTTCATTTCGGTCTAACGTAATTAATAAGGTTATTTAGGTTTTATTATATCGAATAGTTATAAGCTATAAAAATTGGTAGAAATCTTGCTGTCTGTGGATGGTCTTGATTGTATTGTGATAATAACAATTTACTGATTCGATTTACTGTTAAAACCACTGTACTATTGCCTAGTAAGCGTTGGAAAGAACAGTAAACGGTCAGGAGCAATGGAGTCATATTTAACATAATGTACATACGTAGAAGATGATCACCATCGAAGGCCAACTTATATCAAATAAATCTATAAGATTGCATAGTTGAATTAAATAGTTGAATTAGAATGGTAACGAATTGATTAATCAATATATCGAACAAAAGAAGTAAACGCTTTTTCATCACTATTCTCGATTATTTCATTAAAACCAATCATTTTACTATAAGTCGAACCGCTCAGTGTTTTAATATTACCGTTAGGGAAAATAGCTTTGTTATCCTTTGAGATAGTCGTAGTTAGTTTAGGTTCAATTTTATAATTAAAATAAATTTCTCCATTTAATTTATTAGATAATTTCTTTTCACCTTCCATTTCTGATGATGCATAATAGATTTTTTGATCATTCTTGCTTTCCACTATTACGGGAGCTAATGTAGTAAATAGTTCTATTTTTGAATGTTTATCATCGGTGATTGGAATAACTTCACTAATCAACATATGACTTTTATAAATAGTAGAGACTGGTGCGATATCTATTTCTACTAGTTTCCAATTACACCATCCCCCTCCATCAATAGGCACGCTATAGGTTGCGGTTTTATTATCCTCTACTATTTTACGCTCTGCTTCCACTTGTTGCGTTAAAGAGGAATAAGTGACTTTAGTATAAGAAGCATTAAAATGAGAACGTTCGCATTTATTTGATGTATAAGTACCAATAACTTCCACTACTGTTTCAGGGGAAATAGTTGAATAAACCGTGATTTTATTGCCATCATTATTCATATTGACGGGGAATTTATTATCAAGATATATATTGATATACTCACCACATCCACTTAATAATAGATAAGGGATAAAAATAACTGATTTAATCATTGTCATTAGCATAGTTAATCCCCATTCAACTCCATTCACCTGCTTAAAATCGCAATCGCATATCCCTTCTTACACTTTAGACAGCATAAAACCATTTACCCCCCCAAACAGATTAATCAATCAATATACCGAACAAAAGAAGTAAATTCTTTTTCATCACTATTCTCGATTATTTCATTAAAACCAATCATTCCAGTATAAATAGAAAAGGTCGGTTCTTTAATACTCCCATTAGGATAAATAACTTTTTCATCCTTTGAGATAGTCGTAGTTAGTTTAGGTTCTATTTTATAATTAAAATAAATTTCTCCATCTGATTTATTGGATAACTTTCGTTCACCTTCCGTGCTTGATGGTGAATAATAGATGGATTGCTCATTCTTACTTTCTACCATGACAGGGGCTAATGTGGTAAATAGTTCTATTTTTGAATGTTTATCATCGGTGATTGGAATAACTTCACTAATCACCATATGACTTTTATAAATAGTAGAGACTGGGGCTATATCTATTTCTACTAGCTTCCAATTACACCATCCCCCTCCATCAATAGGCACGATATAGGTCGCGTTTTTATTATCCTCTGCTATTTTACGCTCTACCTCCACTTGTTGTGTTAAAGAGGAATAAGTGACTTTAGTATAAGAAGCATTAAAATGAGAACGTTGGCATTTATTTGACGTATAAGTACCAATAACTTCCACTATCGTTTCAGGGGAAACACTTGAATAAACCGTGATTTTATTGCCATCATTATTCATATTGACGGGGAATTTATTATCCAGATATATATTGATATACTCACCACATCCACTTAATAATAGATAAGGGATAAAAATAAGTGATTTAATCATTGTCATTAGCATAGTTAATCCCCATTCAACTCCATTCACCTGCTTAAAATCGCAATCGCATATCCCTTCTTACACTTTAGACAGAAAAAAAACACTTACTCCCCCAAACAGATTAATCAATCAATATATCGAACAAAAGAAGTAAACGCCTTTTCATCACTATTCTCGATTATTTCATTAAAACCAATCAATTTACTATAAGTCGATCCGCTCAGTATTTTAATATTGCCGTTAGGGAAAATAGCTTTGTTATCCTTTGAGATAGTCGTAGTTAGTTTAGGTTCAACTTTATAATTAAAATAGATTTCCCCACTTGATTTATTGGATAACTTTTGTTCATCTTCCATTATTGATGATGTGTAATAGATGGATTGTTCATCTTTTTCTTCCACTATAACAGGGGCTAATGTAGCAAATAATTTTATTTTTGAATGTTCACTATTAGTCAATGAAAAAACCATATTCCTTGTAACAAATACCTCATATTTACTAGAGACTGGTGCTATATCTATTTTTACTAACTTCCAATTACACCATCCCCCTCCATCAATAGGTACGATATAGGTCGCGGTTTTATTATCCTCAGTTATTTTACGTTCTACCTCTACTTTTTTTGTTAAAGAGGAATAAGTGACTTTAGTATAAGAAGCATTAAAATGAGAACGTTCACACTTATTAGATGT